>JAVKPL010005911.1:0-25209 GCA_032173675.1 Gastrolobium villosum | reverse complement strand
ATTTTCCTGTATTTCGAACATAGACACATTTGCCACACTCATTAATTCAAAATCCATTTGATAACATAACATTATCAAATTTCGCATGCCATTGCTTTGGAGCTTGCTTTAACCCGTAAAGGGATTTTATTAAGCGACAAACTTTCCGTTCTTGACCTGGAACAACAAAACCTTCAGGTTGTTCTAAATATATCTCTTCTTCCAGGTCGCCGTCTAAGAAGGCGATTTTAACATCCATTTGATGTACTTCTAATCCATTCAATGCAGCAACTGCGATCAACATCTTAATGGATGTGATCCTTGTAACCGGAGAATAGGTATCGAAATAATCGAGACCTTCACGTTTCCTGTAGCCTTTTACCACAAGCCTTGCTTTTATATTTATCAATAGTGCCATTCTCTTTCATTTTTCTTTTGAACACCCACTTACTCCCTAAAGGCTTATTGCCAGGAGGAAGGTTTACCAATTCCCAAGTGTGGTTAGACAAAATAGACTCTATCTCACTATTGATAGCCTCTTCCCAGAATGGTACTTCCGGGGACGTTATAGCTTCCTTATAAGTCCGAGGCTCATTTTTTAATAAATACGTCATAAAATCAGGTCTAAAGAATGTGGCGGTCCTTTGCCTCTTGCTACGTCTAGGTTCATCTTCTATATCCTTTACATGATCAGTATTAGTTGTAGCATCTCGAGGTATCACAACCTGATCATCATTGTTATCACTTGATATCTTATCATCATTATTGCCACTGGATTCATGTATTTTCTTATACGGAAATATATCTTCAAAGAAAGTAACTTCCCTTGACTCAATAACCGTATTAGCGTGTATATCTGAAACATCTTATTTATACACTAGAAACCGATAAGCACTACTATTAAGTGCATAACCGATGAATACACAATCCACGGTTTTAGGTCCGATCTTCAACCTTTTAGGTTTAGGAACCGCAACCTTAGCCAAGCACCCCCACACTCTAAAGTATTTCAGGGATGGCTTCTTTCTTTTCCATATGTCGTATGGTATGCTCTTTGTCAAACACCCCCACACTTCAAGATAATTCAAGGTAGGCTCCCTAACCTTTTCATATTTCATAGGGAATATTCTTAATTTTCTTGTGGGGTACTTTACTGATTATATATAATTTGTCATTAAATGACTTCCCCCCACAAACCAACATCAACAAGATCATATCATTTAATGTCTGGGTCTTCTTTTTCTTTTCTTTTTTTCTCAGCAATCCCATTGGATTGTGAAGCATAAGGAGCAATCATTTGGTGTATAATACCTCACTCCAAACATAAATGACTCCTCAAAGGGTCATCATAGTCTCTCCCTCAATCGCTCCTCACTACTAGAAAAAATTTGTATAGTGACGGAATCGTTATGGAAATTCCGTCGCTAATTTCATCGTCACTACTACTTTCCGTCACAAATTCCCTCGCAAAATAATTTGTGACAGAAAGTAGTAGTGACGATGAAATTAGTGATGGAATTTCCATAACAATTCCGTCACTATACAAGTTTTTTCTAGTAGTGCCTTAAGCATTTATTTTTCTTACTAAACATTGTTTGGCTCTAACACATACACCAAATAATAAACTTCATTTTAACCATAAAATAATATACAGTTATCATGTCATTGACAACATTTAAAGTCATCATATTGACTTTGATCATGCCATCACTAAGATAGCTCTTTTGAGTTCACATAGTATCAAATATTTCACTAGATATAAGGCTTTTTATATCCATCAAAGCAAATAGTGCATTTTTAAGCAAGAATTATCATTCGCCTAAATCATAAAGTCAAAACTTTCACATTTATAAGTCACGAGTTAATGGATATCAAACACCATCATAGACCATCAAATCCATTAAGTGTACTATATACAATTGAATGTCAATAAATGCATGACATTTCACATATAATAATTAATATAACAAAATATTCATGTCATAAATACTTCTCATTTATCATACTATATACCATTAAATGACATCAAATTTCACTTCATGTCTCATTGAATCAGCATCATAATACGGAAGTCAACCAATGACCATCAATATGAGCATAAAAGGTTTTTTCACCGCTTCACAGAGCAATGTAATTAAAGTTATCACTCTGGTCATATATTTCATGTAACGGCAAAAGGCACTAAAAGTATGGCCGACTGTTACATGTATAATAGTTATTAACTCAAAAGCCATACATCATGAATGCGTTTCATTCATGGTAGCCCTTCACATTAAAAAGTAAAAAACATATGCAAGCCATTGTACGAAATTCTAAACATGCAAGTTAATGGCTAAAGTTACAAGCACACATTTTAATGCATGCAAACCACTGTACATACAATTCAACAGCCCTTCACATTGAATTTTATGATGCCTTTAATTGCTTTTGGCAATGCTAATCTCGTTGGCAGATAAGAGTTTGTACATCAATTCCAGTTACAAAAACTAAAGTCGATAATGGTTAAACTAAACCGATTGGCATATGCCCGACCAATTCAACATGAAGAAGGAAGCCAATACTACGGTTCAATTTTTTTTTTTTTTTTAAACAACCAATTCATCTTTCATCATTTGAAAGAGAAAATGATAGTGAGTAACCAAACATATAAGTGTCTTTCCCACAAAGACCTTGTCCATTCTTTAATGGAACCAAACGAATACACTTTATATATAAACAAGTTTTTCACAAAAACTCATGTCGTAATTTATATATATATATATATATATATATATATATATATATATATATATATAAGACAATCAACGTACAGTGACTTGAATTGAATTTGAAAGTGAATATTCAAACACCCAATTCAAGACACAAATGATAACCACTATATTGTTTTCAAAACTACTACAAAAGTAACAAAACATAAAGTGAATTCGTAACGGTGACAGTTTTAAATTTAGAAAGAAATTCTAACTTCTTACATAGAAGCACGTGAACCGAGAAGAATTAATCCACGTTAGAATGCAAAAACGTTGAAAGATGGATTTGACATGATTTTTTTTTTCAAACACGGATTAAAAATTACATTTCTGTTAATTCAAACAGAAATTCCAATTAATCACACAAATTAATCTTTTAATTACATAGTAAATAAAAGCAGTATATAAATCAGAGAATAGAATATATTGATCACAGGTTCAAAACACCGTAAATTGTCTTAAGATTGTTATAGAACACATAGGGTGATATCAAATCACTATTGCCTTGAACCCATGTATTTGACAGAAGGGGGTAGATGATCAGAGTTATCACTGTGTAATAATAAAATAAGAACAGACTTACTTGATATGTATGAATCAGAAGAATGAAAATGCAGTATCAGAGGAATAAAATCCGAGCCCACAAAACGTGTCTCCTTAAGACAATTTGCCCCCTCACTGATGCCTAAGGTTGATGGACACTTGTCTCCCAGGATAGAACGGATTTCGTCTGAAGAATGGTGGCACTACCAATCAACAGCCCAAACGAACACAATAATATGCCAGAGGAAATCACACCGGAGTATGAACAGGAATATGCAGACCGGAAGGAGAAAAATTCCGGCAGAGTTTAAGTGCAGGAAAATTGTGGTACCATTTTATGAAGGTGTCAGTGTCTATTTATAGACACTGACCGGTCACGTTCGAAAAGGCACCTTTCCGTCGACGAAATAACACATCCGTTGGACACGAAAAGACATATTCGTTCAACACGAAAAGGCACCCATTCAAGGATGAAACAACATGTCTGTTCGGATGAAACGACATGTCCGTTCGGATGAAACGACACGTCCGTTCGGATGAAACGACACATCCGTTCGGATGAAACGACACACCCTTTCACTACCAAACTTCTTATTCATAACCATATATATTGTCTATATATATATATATATATATATATATATATATATATATATATATATATATATTCCAACATCTTCAAGATCAAGTGGAACTATATTTATAGTCATGATTTATCAATGAACAACACTTGGATTACCATTATTTTAAGCATGAAAGCATTCTGGAGAGTTAGAATTTGAGCTTTTTAACTTTTTTTTATCTCCTTTCTCTCACTAGGAAAAAGTATAATAATTTTCCAATTTTTTTTTGTTTTTATTATTATTATTATTATTATTTATTCTTAACCTTTTCTTCATTTGAGATAGATTTTGGGGACAAGAACTAAAATACCACATTTTGATATTTTAATTGTGAAAATGCCACGATTTGAAAATAAAATGTCAAAATCCTATATTTTAGGATCCATTATCAGTCCCAATGCATTCTTATCAAGGTGATACGTGACAAAATAATAACCTAGCTATATAAAAAGATATCGTCAATTTGAAACGTGTGTCACGCGCACAGAGACCCGCTATCAGGAATAACGGATCAAACTGATCCGTTGGGAGTAACAAGTATGACATTTTGATATTTTATTTTTGAATTGAGATTAAAATGCCTCAGGGTGACATTTTGATCTTTTTCCTTAGATTTACATGAATATAACATTGGGAAAATATTTTATCATATTACATAAGAATTGAATTCTCATATTTGTGACCCTTCGATTTGTGTGCAAAATTTTTCTTTTTCTTTTTTTAATAAATGTAGGATCCACTACCAATTGTCACAACATGAGAATTGAATTCTCATGTAACATGATAAAATCAAACCGCTATAACCTTTTAGTTCTTAGCCAATTAAATGTTTCATGAGGTGAAAATATAGAGGACAAACCTATTGCAGCTAAAATTATCAAGTTGACAAATTCCACGCCACCTTGATGGGACAGGGTTCATTCCTTCTTCACTGAAACTTTCAGATTCAGGCCAAACACCTGTTCCGGAGTCAAGAAAAAAAAATTAACACAATTCCCAATATAGATAATCATAATTGACAAATTTATAAAAAAAAAAACAACAAATGTGACCCACACATTATCCTATACAATTGCATTAAAAAAAGAAAATATTTTTCTTAGCAAAAAAACAAGAAGCAGCCTCCTAATTGACCTTGACTATGAGGATAAGAAACTGACCTGTATCAATGTTAGCAATGATTGTACCCTCACCATATCTTGCCTTCTCCCAAATGGAGTTTTTAGGAACCACTCCATTACTCTCTAGCCCAAGAAATTCCCAAGATCTTGTTGTTTGTAGTTCATGCACTTTGTTCATAAAAACAGACACTACATTTGGATTTTCTGCACCCATCAAAACAACGCAATATTTTTTATTTAAATCCAGTCGGACTCTCGTATGAGAGAGCGTGTTAGAGATATATAAAAACTATTAATTTAACCTCACTCGTCAGCTTAAGATTTTAAAAGAAGGCATATCAATGGTTTATATATTTCTGTAACATATTCAAAATGACTTGTTTTTGTTAAAAAAATAAAGGCTCTGTTTGATTTCTGTTTTCCGAAATAGCAAAAAAACTCATTTGGTAAGACTTATTTTGTAAAAAATGTTTTGAGAATTATAACTGTTTTTTTTGTTTTTAAAACCAAATTTAGAAAACATGTATGAGTTGTTTTTATTTTCTGTTTTGGTTTTTAACTTTTAAAAAGAAAAAAATATAGAAAACAACTATTTGCATAACTATTTTACAAAACAGTTTTAAGAACAAAAAAAAAATAGAACACAATCAAAGAGACCCAAAATGACTTGTTTTTTGTTTTTCAATCTTAAAAAACAACACAATATTTGGATGATGGTACATGTGATTCACTTACTTGCTATCTCTGCTGCTTGTTCCTCTTCAAGTACAGCAGCAAAACCATTGATGTGTTTATTATAAGAGTAAAATATAGCTTCTTTGGCTTTCTCATGGCTGTGAAGGAATCATATATTTGAGTATTCAATTTCATCTGTACAATTATATAACATTCAAAAGGAGTTTGTAATTGTATTCTATACCTTCCCAAGTGTGAGCCTAATAATTTGTAATGGGAATTTGTTGCTGACTCGAGTTCACTTGCTGAAGGGTTTGGACCATGAGAATGTGATCCTAAGTATACAATGTAAGACTGCAACAAAATAAAGAAAAACTTTCAAAACATTGAAGTGTATAAGCATAAGCAAATTTATTATATATATTTTGCAGTTTAAAAGAAAAATATAACATAATCAGCTACTTAAAGAACTAGTTACAAATGTTCTGATGGTTGTGATTGCAAGTTCAGTACTATATAAGCCTGAAATTAGCAAAAATTAAAAAAAAAAAAAAAACTGATGCTAAATGGAAAATGAGCTTGCCTTTTTAGTGGCATGGGATGATTGAAGCAAGGAAGACCAAAGAAGAAACAATGAGATAAGGTGGAAAACAGAGAAACCCATTATGTGATGTGCATAGACTGAAGAGGCTATCCTTTCACCTGTATATAATTTCACTTGTTCTTAAAGTGATGAAGTCAACTAGTCAACAAAGGCTTTTACTTTTCATAGCGTGAAGGATTGGCTTTCTTTTTGAAAGCAACCTTGGACACAATCAGTCCTTCGTAAGAATAAGAATACTGAAATATTAGTTAGAGATCTCTTGTATCTAATTTTTCATCTATCTATGCAATTAGAATAGTTAGATATAAATAATATTAAGAGGGTAACTTAATTAATTGGGTATTGTTCTGTCTTAGAGACAGAGATGTCCAGTCCAATGGACTGGTATGTTAATATTGGATCTAGTGCTCTCTCCAAGGTATCTATGAAGGAGATACCCTTGAGTCAAGCAGATCACTTTGCACAATGAACTACTAACAGCGTGAGCCAAAGGGGGTGTGTGCGCATAGTGACAGCATAACAGTAAGAAAGAGCGTATGTACCTTTAGGGTTTATGTAACATCCCGATTCATTCAAGCATCTAATGTAACCCCTCGCTGGAAGCTTGTCAAGAGCCGTTCCTTATCCATGCCCTTTCGCACCGACGATCACTCCCCGCCCTCGTCAGTGCTCAGGATGTTACATGCCCACCAGCTTCCGCCTGGTTCGTCCTCGAACCACACCGTACTGGAAGAGAGGCCCTGCTCTGATACCACTTGTAACGCCCGACTGCTTCAAGAATCAATGACTATCCCCACATACTAACACGAGAATTTTCAGTGTGCTTTTTCCTCACTCGCACACTTCTTGGGAAAATTTCGAAGGAAGTCACCCATCACAGAATTGCTCCAAGTCAAGCACGCTTAACTGTGGAGTTCTTCCGTTCCGGGCTACCGAAAAGCAGATGCATCTTGTTACTATAGGTAGTACCAATTAATTCTTAAAAGCTATCTTGTGCAGTCTCATACTTGCACAGTCTTTGGAATCCCTCTCTTTCGGTGTCGATTCGATTCATTCATGCATGTAACCCCCCGCTGGAAGCCTGTCAAGAGCCGCTCTTTGTCCATGCCCTTTCGCACAGGTGATCACTCCCCGCCCTCGTCAACGCTTGGGATGTTACAGTTTACCTCTTATTTATAGGAGTTACATGTGGGTAATGTGATGTGGGCCTTTAGTGCCTTTGATGAGGGCCCTGACCTGTCTGCTACGCTGTCGTACTAGGATTAGTATCCTTGATGGAGATTCTATCCGTAGTCATACTTGATTAGAATCTTGGATTGCCCCTCATTAGGCCTGTCATTCAATGGGCCCCTCATATGGGTCCATAACAGTTGCCCCTCAGCCAGGCCACCTGGGTGTCTGGGTTGTCGGGGTGAACCTTGTCGTTTTTTCGCTCTAGGTTCTTTGCCAAGTTGGGAGCTTTTTGAGCTTTTATGAACTACTTTTTGTATGCATGCTCCTTATATATAACATCCCCAATTTAAGAATTTAATTAATTACTTTTAATTAAATAATTAAGAATGTACTAGTGAGTAAAATTAAGAAGAAGGCTTAATTAAGTGAGTTGGGGTCACTTTTGAGGTAAAAAGTGTACTTAGTGAAAATTAAGGGGTATAAAGGGGTGTAGACAAAAGTACCCGAAATATAAAAATGAAAGTGAGAATATTCCTGGAATAATATTCCAGACTTTTGGGTAAAGTTTGGTAATTAATGGAATTGAATAGATAGATGAACCAATACCCACTTAACCTGTGTTAAGTGGCAAGTCACTTAAGGAACCAAAGAAACCCCCCCAACTCGTGGAGCTATGCGCAGAAAGGAGAAAAAAGAAGAGAAGGAAGAGAGAAAGAAGAAGAAGAGGGAGAAGAAGGGGGAAAACTCTAGGTGAGGCAAACCTTAATCATTTTGTGTGATTCAAAAGCCTAAACCACTCTAAATCTTCCCCTCTTTCATAATCCAAGCTTAGTTTTGAGTGGGAAGCATTGTGGAATGAGATCTATCCTTCCCAAAATTCGCCCCATTTGAGAAGTTGAGGAGTTTAATGGCATTTTCTACCATGGGAGCTTAGGGTAACACCATCCCTTGGTTGTACACCCAATTTTGGTAAGATTCTTCTCCTTGAACTCTATTTTCATGGAGATTGCATGTTGAGGAAGATGATGAATAGTGTTTTTAGGGTTTTATGTTAATGGGAGTAGATTGGCTATGTTCAAGGAGGATTGAGATTTAGTGTATGTTATGGAAAATGCTAGAAATGATAAATAAACGGTAAAAATGAGTTTAGATTGTCATTTTGGCGAAGTTTGTTATTTGAGAAAATTATGCTTGGAAATTAAGGATATTCTTTAATGGTGAGCCATTGTTTGATTATAGAATTGATTGTGTTCCTTGTATTAATAGGATTGAGGCAAGAGAACCAAGTGGAGTGACCAACCCTTGTGGTTGTGTGCAATTGAGGAGAGTTCAAAAGCAAGGTAAACCTTTGGACCTTGGGGTTGATCCCATTGAGTGTTCCACCATACTCCGTTGAGGAGAAATGGTTTGTGATATGTGATATATAATTATGATAGTAATTGTATGCTCATGCATTGATTCATGCATTGATACATGTTATGATTGATTCATGATGATTGGTTGATGTTGATTGTTGAAAAGTTATTGAGGAATGGTTATAGAGGTAGAAAATAATGAATGAGGTAATGGTTGAGGATTGTGATTGAGGTTATGACTGATAGTATTATGATGAGGATGATTGGTAGGAACATCCCTTGGAAACAGCCCTATGTGGATCTACATGTGGTTAGAGCCTAAGAGAAACAGCCCTATGTGGATCTCTCTTGGAGGTTCCTAGGTTGAGGTTAAGGACTTCCCTTGGAAACAGCCCTATGTGGATCTCCATGTGGTAAGAGCCTAAGAGAAACAACCCTTTGAGGATCTCTCTTGGAAGTCCATATAATGGTTATTGATAAGAATGTGTTGAACTGTTATGATTATGTGTACATCGAAAGTGAACCTTAGGGTGGAGTGATCTCCAAGGACCCCTGGTTTATTGTGATATATTCGTATATCTCACCCCGTGTTGTGGGGCATCATTTCAGGTACTGATAGAGGTGAGGTTGATCGAAGCAAGAAGCATGAGTAGGTTGTACCTGATAGCTTGACATTTTGAGTTGCATGCCATTTAGAATTGCTATATGTATATTTTGATGTCACATGATGTATTTTGGAGGACTTAGTGCATGATCATTGTAGTAGTAATTGGTATCTGGTACATGGTTACTTGCTTTGATCATGTTCCTTTTGTAGCTAAGTCCTTTGGCATGTATATGAAATTTGTAAGGACAATGATGTAATTGAGACCTGATGATGTTGTAATGTTGTAATTAATGAAGATATATGTAAGATGAAATGGTATGCATGCCCTTCTTAGTGTATGAGTGTCTTTAAAGACTAGAATTCATGTAGTGAAAGGGATTATATGATGCCAGATAGGTGAAGGAAGACCTTTAGGTTGGAAAACCAATTAAAAACAAAGATACCCTATCTTGTTGTCCAGATTTCGTATCCTATACGATAGATCTGGACCCTTGTGTCTTGATGGAAGTTGTAGATATGTTTCTTAGCTTTCCATAGAGACCAAGATTGTGTAATTTGGATAAGTATAACTAAAGTTATGGTTAAAACACCACAGGCAGGTCAAATTGCCCTGTTTTGGTGCTTGCTCCTGACTGCCCACGCTATGAGCGTGAGATTCACGCTATGAGCATCAACCTTTCTGACTGCCCACGCTATGAGCGTGAGATCCACGCTATGAGCATGGGGTCCTGGAGAATTCAGCATTCCATTTCGTAAAAATCTCATAACTTAGGCTACGGTGCTCCGATTTGAGCGCGGTTTGAACCTACGCGTAGCTAATGAAAAATCCTATAATATATTGAAAAAATCGAGACCATAAGATTAATATAGTAATTTCTTAAATAAATAAAGAGTGGATATGTTTAGTGTTTAAAAGCAATAAAAAGTGAGTTTTATGCCTTAGTGGTCCAAGGGGACTACTTGGCACACCATAGTAGTAATGTTTGGTCTGATGAAATGAGTGTATGGTATTAAGCTTGAATTACTTTATTCCGCAATGTAATATGGTTATGGTCACGCAATTGGGTAATTTAAATTCGGCTTGGTTTTGAAAGAAAAATTTAACCGGATTTTAATTGAACCAATGTGATTGTAACTGCGCTTAATATCATAAGTCGATGTTAAAAAACCGGTTCTAGAACGGGGTGTTACATTATATTTTGGAGTTTTTTCCACCGAGCCATCCCTTGCCCCTTATGTCGATGGGTTGAGCATCATCCCGATGAGATATTTCTCATATCCCTTTTTCTGGATTGGATGTGAGCTTGAGCAACTGGCATCCAACGGATTCAACTGGCGAGTTGCCCCTCAAGCGTCATCCCTTAATACATATTCTGAGTTTGTAGCTCATTTCTGCGATCAAGGATAATTTTTCTCCGTCCCTTATCTCAGCAGGTTGAGCATCAACCCGGGAAAACATTTCACGTATTCCTATACCGAGTTTGGTATGTGCTTGAGTAGTTGAAATCCAACTGGCGAGTTGCCCCCATACATTGTTCCTTACGCACACGCTGAGTTTATAACTTTGTTTCGGGGTCGGGAACGATTTTCCCTAGTTAGCTTGTTGGCGGGTTGTTCATGAGCCCGACAAGATATTCTACATTGTTAATCGGGTTGCGAATGTGCTTGAGCACATCCCAGGAACTTTTAGCTTTCGGCATTTTTTTTCATTATAAAAAAAAGAGTTTTTCATCATAAGAACTTTTCTCAAAACATGTTTGGCCTAATTTATGCTTACAAGTAGCGTCTAGCTTAAAAAAGAGAGGATTCAAACAAGCACAAATACTTTTTAGGCCCCCACAGGAAAAATTCCTGGGTCCGCCACTGCAACCACGTTGGTGAATTAGTATGGGTTATTTCAACTTAATTAGTAATATCAAATTCGAATAACTATGTTAAAAATTTAATATGACTTTATCTTTCTCGTACTTGTTTTGATGCGTTTTATCAATCTATTACTTTCTCTATCTTCGCTTCAATTGATTCGCTTTCTCTTCATTTTTCCCTTCAAAAATTTTAACTTTTCTATTAATTTATTTAAACTCTTTCGAAATGGCTTCCAATTTCTACACCGCTCGTATTCTTGCACGTTTAGGGGACCAATTACACATGAAATTTTAATTTTTTATTATTTTATTTTGGTTAATAGAATTGGTATTCTAGATTAAGAGGGTATAGACTAGGGTATAAGGATCGATGGAATCTAATTTCAGGATAAAATGGTACCTAGAGATTTATATCACTTAGAATTAACTCATATGACATGATTGTTATCCATTCCTCATTTTTATTATAAATTTATTAAAATACCTTTTTTCTCAAACCTTAATATAACATAATTGAGTAAAAAAATTATTCTTTTTTCCAAAACCTAATTAGTTCTTGGACGCGAGTCGTTTCCCTCCTCCTATGCTTCAATTTTTTTAGCGACTATGGAATTAATTCCGAGCATGGTATTAATTATAGTCAAAGCTCTTCTTAAGCCGAAAAAAGCCTTCTTAGGATTTTAGGGGAATTCATTTTCTTAGCACTTTCATCAATATCATGGTCTTCACATTCGAACCCGTGATCCAGGTCAAAAGAATATGAAACCAGGGATTGGCTAATCTTTTGTGGGATGTTACGACAAAGATTCTCCATAAGCTTGGCACAATCAAAATCTCGATGATCGATTAGTTGATGTGCACTGAGTGGAGGAGCATCTGTTTTGATTCTCTTATGTGGTGCACAATTGACATGCGGATTTAAGGATATCTCTACATCTCCGAGTAGATGAAAACAACAATATGGTTTTTTGAATTTTAGAAACAAATATCTTTGCTTATGTTGCATACAATAAAAGTTGTCTTTTCGGTATTTGTCGGGTATATTCCTCGTGTTGGGAAATTAATCTTTAGACACTTTTTTGATTAAAATGTATTTCCAAGAATTGCTCCAAAAGAAACGAAATTGTCGAGCTTTGGTTGCAACCTACAAGAGAGAGAGAGAGAGAGAGAGAGAGAGAGAGAGAAATAGGAGAGAGTCGAAGGCTTCAAAGATTGCATCTGATTTTGAGAAGACAAGGTTTCTCTACCTTACCTGTTCCATTTTCATATCTGTAAGTCGTTGTTCTTTGTTGGTTTCTGTATGGCTCTATCTTTCTCGTACTTGTTTTGATGCGTTTTATCAATCTATTACTTTCTCTATCTTCGCTTCAATTGATTCGCTTTCTCTTAATCTTTCCCTTCAAAATTTTAACTTTTCTATTAATTTATTTAAACTCTTTCGAAATGGCTTCCAATTTCTACACTGCTCGTATTCTTGCACGTTTAGGGGACTAATTACACCTAAAATTTTAATTTTTTATTATTTTATTTTGGTTAATAAAATTGGTATTCTAGATTATGAGGGTATAAGGATCGATGGAATCTAATTTCAGGATAAAATGGCACCTAGAGATTTATATCAGTTAGAATTAACTCACGTGACATGATTGTTATCCATTCCTCATTTTTCATTATAAATTTATTAAAATACCTTTTTTTTCAAACCTTAATATAACATAATTGAGTAAAAACATTATTCTTTTTTCCAAACCCTAATTAGTTCTTGGACGCGAGTCGTTTACCACCACCAATGCTTCAATTTTTTTATCGACAATGGAAATAATTACGAGCATGGTATTAATTATAGTCAAAGCTCTTCTTAAGATAAGAATCCTTCTTAGGTTTTTAGGGAATTAATTTTCTCAGCACTTTCATTAATGTCATGGTCTTTACATTCGGACCCGCAATCCGGCTCAAAAGAATCTGAAACTAGGGATTGGTTGGATCTTCCGTGGGATGTTATGACAAAGATTCTCCAAAAGCTTGGCGCAATCAAAATCCTGATGAACACTTAGTTGGTGTGCACTGAGTGGAGGAGCATATGTTTTGATTCTCTTATGTGGTGCACTATTGACATGGAGATTGAAGGCTATGTTTACATCTCCAAATAGATGAAAACAATAATATGGTTTTTTGAATTTTAGAATAAAAAATATTTGCTTATTTTGCATACAATGTGGTTTTTTGAATTTTAGAGTGGTTTTTTGAATTTTAGAATAAAAAATATTTGCTTATTTTGGAAGGCTTCAAAGATTGCATCTGATTCTAAGAAGACAAGGGTTCTCTACCTTACATGTTCCGTTTTCATATTTGTAAGTCGATGTGCCTTGTTGATTTCTCTATGACTCTATCTTTCTTGTACTTGTTTTGACGCGTTTTATCGATCTATTACTTTCCGTATCTTCGCTTCAATTGATTCGTTTTCTCTTCATCTTTCCCTTCAAAAAATTTAACTTTTCTATTAATTTATTTGAACCCTTTTGAAATGGCTTCCAATTTCTACACCGCTCGTATTCTTGCACATTTGGGGGACCAATTAGACCTAAAATTTTAATTTTTTATTATTTTATTTTGGGTAATAGAATTGGTATTCTAGATTATGAGGGTATAGACTAGGGTATAGGGATCGATGGAATCTAATTTCAGGATAAAATGGTACCTAGATATTTATATCACTTATAGTTGAGTAAAAACATTATTCTTTTGCTAAACCCTAATTAGTTCTTGGACGCGAGTCGTTTCCCTCTTCCTACGCTTTAATTTTTTTAGCGACTATGGAACTAATTTCGAGCATGGTGTTAAATATAGTAAAAGCTCTTCTCAAGCCAAAAACCCTTCTTAGGTTTTTAGGGGAATTCAATTTCTTAGCACTTTCATTGATGACGTGGTCTTCACATCAGTGGCAGAGCCAAGATTTAATTTTAGTCGGGGCCAAAAATTTTGACACATCAAATTATCAAAATATTTATCGTAATTACACAAATCTATTTGAAAAAAAAAATCATCATGAATTCTAGCATACTTATCTAAAAAGTCATCCAGATGCTGCGTAATTTCATAATTTATAAAGAGAGAGTGTATAAAGTCGATTCAAATATTTAAGGAAACATGAAAGACCAAAACACTCAAAGACACTCCACTCTAACAAGCATATCTTCACAAAATAAAATAAATCACACGGAAAATTAGAAAAATTTTAGAATAAAAAATATCAATTTAAGAGCAAATACCATTGAAAATTCTAACTTTGAGATAATAGCAAGCAAATACGAAGACACTGTTGGAGTTTCCAACTCTACTAAGAATGTATTAGGCTATTAGCTGAGAGACAAAGCATAGATGAGATCAAATTTTAATTTTAGAATGGACCAAATAATAATTAATTATAAAATTATATATAATAATAATTTTTTAAAAAAAATAAATAGGGGCCCAGGCCCCCTCTAAGGGCAACGTGACTATGCCACTGCCCCCTCTAAGCTCAGTACATCAGCGGCTATGGTGCTGTGGCAGTTTGGAAAAAAATTTGCACTTCGTGGAATTCAGACATATTATACTGAGAAAGAAGGAAGTACAGTCAATGTCCCCATAAAATACTTCACCCTTTTAAATAAATAGATTATTAGTTAATTAAAATTAATAAATAATTAATTGATATAACTCAATAAATTATAATCGTTAGATGAACGGAAATCAATGGTTGAGACGAAGAGTAAGACTTCTTAATTTTACACCAAAATAAAAATAAACCCCTTCTCAATTTTCAAAATAATAAAATAAAGAACAAGCAATCAAACAACTGCAAATCCATCGGGTGTTCTTGATGTTTATTGGTCCAGGAAGACCCAATTTTCTTTGACTTAATGAAATTCCATCTCTAGAGTTAGTTTTTTCTCTCATGAATGGTAAGAATTACCATGGTTAGGCTAGAGATATGAAGATGACTTTGGTATCGAAAAATAAACTTCCCATTCTCAATGGAGTTATATAATATCCAAATGTATCTGATCCTCGTTATTCAGTTTGGGAGAGGTGTAATATCATGGCGTTATGATGATTGCACCGTTTAATAACATAATTAATATCTCAATCGATCTTGTGGATGGATCGCACAATTTGATGTGTGAAATGATCTCAAGGAAAAAGGGTACTCACTCAACAATGCAGCACTAGTGACAATAGCTAATCAAAATAATAGCTTTGTAGTGCAATCAAATGCCACTTATATATGGCATTTGCGTTTAGGCCACTGTTCAAAGTATGTAATAAAAGCAATGATGTTTCAATATCCTTTCATTTCTTAAAGAAATATAGATAGTACTTGTGATATATGCCATCTAGCTATTAAGCAAAGGAAAATCCCCTTCAATCTTAGCTATTCTTTTTCAAGTTCAGCATTTGGTTTTAGTGCACATTGATATATGGGCCCTTATTCAATATCTTCTATACATGGGCACAGTTTTCTTTTGACAATAGTAGATGACCATACATGATTTACTTGGTGTATACTTATGAAGTCTAAATCTAAAACCAGAGACCATATTCAAGCTTTTGTCGCACTTATTGAACATCAATTTAGTGCCACTGTCAAGTCTAAATCTTAAACACTTGAATGATTTTCTTTGCATCCCCAACACCTTCGGGTACTTGTCTTTACCCAATCTCATAAGTAAGCCCATTCAAACACCCACTTGAATAGTTTTTTTGTGAAATTTCTTTAATTATTATAAAAATTTTAAATATTTTTTATAATTAAAAAAATAACTTTTTATTATTAGAAAAGGAAACAAACGCGCCCTTAACTATATAATAACATTTCAGCATATCTATTATTAATTCAAGAATAATTAAAGATGCAGGCAGTATCAATATGATCAAAATAGATATTATTATTTTATTTTCTCAATCATAAAATTTTTACATTAATTAAATTATATAATTAAAAAATAATATTAACTTACTCTCTTAATTATATATTCCATGCATAAAAAAGGTTTTAATTTCATTTTCTATAGTTAAGCTATTAAGTTTATAAAATTTTACTTTAAAGGATCTAATTAATATTATTTTTATACATCTAAACTAACATTTTGAAAGATTAAAACATGTGTTTTAAAAGGATAAAAATATGTGTTTACTATTAAAAAATTGTTGGTCTAGTGACGACCCAATTAGACTTTAGAATTTGACATTGTGACTTCGATTTATGAGAATTACAATTCTCATGAAGATTAAAGAGATACAAACTCGAAATTGGATTAAAAAAATAAATATGCATTTTCTATTAATTAAATCCAAAATATACTTTATTTTTTTTATTCTAAACCTAAAAATAACGCCATTTTAGAATTAGGGGAAGGATATTGTGACAACTAAGTTGTGTTAGTACCAAGTGTAACATCCTCGTCTCGAGCCGGTTCAATTAACATACATATGATACAACAGAAACAGCGGAAGACTTATCATATGAAAGTACGAGCTAACTTTTTTTCTTTTTCTTTTTTACATTCTTATTCAGCGTAACCGGAAATCGGACAGAGTAACCTCTATAAATCGGACAACTGGGGATTTTCCAATCCCACTCCTAAGAGTTCCTGATAGACAGTTTCAACAATATTTATATCCACAAGTACCAGTCATGCAATTATAATCAGATACCCATCCATGGGCGCATGCAAAACTTGGCTCCGTGCCACTAATCTAACAGCATGCAATCCAAGACATAAGCATAACTGAATACTACATAATCATATCAACATGCCTGAATACAAAAATGTACATGCATCAAACTGAAGAACATGTACAGAACATATACAGGCCATATACAGAGTGAAAGATCAGACATAATGATCCCCAAAATAACTGAAATATAAACTACATCAACACACTCCAAAAAAGGTAGTAGCCTACAGCCACTCAAAATCCGATCAGTCGAACGTCTTAGCCACGTGTCGCGTCTCTGCCTGCTGAGGGTTCACCGGCAGTCTGGGAACCTGAAATCATGTCCCCAAAGAGGGGTGAGATTACAAATCTCAATAAGCTCCAGGTTTATAGAGAATTCTCCATACCCCTGGCTCACTCCTGCATGAAAGTCAGATACAGAGTATACATATACAACATATAGCAGATATCATAACTGAGTAGAACATATAATCATATCATAACAGAGACGTGCGCCGTCATTTCCAAGGGATGGCCCCAAACGGAAATAGAGTAACTCAGAGGTGTACACTGTCAATCTCAGGCAAAACCCAAGAAGACATCCGTGTACCAAAAGTCAATACCGAAATCATATCAGAACCCGTCTTATCATATCATATCATATCATCAAATATCTCTATATGAATGCACCTATACAGAGTGTCTACACAGTCATATAGTCCAACCATAGTTCACTAACCATGGTGGAGCACTCAAGCAGGAAAAGACTCCTTAAACATAGAGCTTACCTCTTGAAGCTTTTCAATCCGCTTACTTGTGACGCAAGTTACTTATGTAAATCTTCAAGAGATTCCGATTCTTATCCGTCCCTAGGTACACCTAGAGCAAGAATCCACAATACAAATCAATAAAATGCTATCATGCCTATATTTTCCCTAAGGCATACATTTTATCGCTTATCTTCATTTCTTTATATTTTTGCCAATGTTATGCCAATACACAAGTCTAGACCTCTTTATAACCGTTGATGTTCTTTAATTTAATCAACATTCTCTTAAGAATTTTCACATCAATCATGCTATTTTTCTTCAAAACTTATCACTTTTATACCATTAATTACAACACATTTTATTTAAAATAAAATGTACCAAATATATCCCTAAATACCCTATAGGTCGTATCCTATAAGGGGAATTTCCAAAGATCCACCTCTTTTACAATACATTTTCTTTACTTCCTTACAACTTGCAAACACCAAGGCATGCATCCCCTAGGTTCCTATTTTAAGTTTAGACACCAAGTCCTTCTCAACGCATCAAGGCCGAAATGTAGGGGTATGACCCTTAGTGTTTTATTTTTAATAGGCATTCTTACTAATTCATCTTTTTTCACTCATTTCCAACACATTCCACCTTCACAATACATAATATAATTTTTTTGCACAAAAACCCCTACTCACACCATGAAGGCCGAATGCTAAAGGGTCCACTCCATGGATTTTTACAATTTTTATACATATACAAAAGCTTATTTTCATTTCCTAAAGCCAAAACAACAAAGATTCATCATCTAATCAAGGTTTAACATCAAATGCTTTCCCACCAAAACATGATCATCAATTTTATAACATAATTCATCAAGATACTACCATGAAAATAAAGGTTTATTACCTCCAAAAGCTTATACAAGGTCAAGGAGGTAACCTCCAAGCAAGTCTACACCAAAAAACTCCCTTTTTCCACCTTGGATGAATAGTGCACGAAAATGGGGTGATGGATATCTCCCTCCATAAACGAAATCAGCTCTAACGGAGGGGTGGAATAGCTTCCTTGGATGATTTCATATGAGATTGGTATATTGGGTGCAAGATTTGGTGGCTTAACCATGGAGAAATCAAAGAAAGAAGATGACAAACCCTAACCCTTCCCCCATGGCAGCAGCAGCTCGGTTTTAGAGTGAGGAGAGGAGAGAGAAACTGATTTGGAAATGAGATTTAAGTGACTTAATAAGTGAGCACATGTGGCCCTTTTTAATCCGGTTATTTTTCTATCGCGTATTTTACTCACGGGATAGGATATTATGACACACAAATAATGTTACGCACAATGTTACGACCACATCTTAACCGTTGATTTCCGCCAATCAACGGTTATCATTTTTCAAATCAAACTCATTAATTAATTATTAATTCGCAATAAATGATAATCGTTGATTGGCGGAAATCAACGGTTAAGATGTGGTCGTAACATTGTGCGTAACATTATTTGTGTGTCACAATATCTTAACCCGGAACTTAACTTAATGCTACAAATATATTTTTGTTTTTCTAAAGTCATTTACATAAATTTTTATTTCCTAAAGAACAATATTCATAATTCACAGTATGATTTATGCACCGTCATTGACGAAATGCACTGTACCACTAACTGTACTTTATTTACTTTTGAACTTAAACTTATAACTTATCATTTTCTTGGGTCTATATTGACTTGCTTGGCATATATTGGACTTTCTTATTCTTATTTCATCAATTATTTATTTCTCGACTCTACCGGTTGCTTAAACAGCATACAAAATACCCGGTATAACACTATTCACGAGATTTTTCACGGAAAGTGCCAGACTATACAATTTTTCGTTCTGAACTCATATTTGTCATCAGAATTATCAAATTATGTCTCTAAAATCATTTTGCTTATTTAAACTCTACCAGTTAATTCACAAGACTGCGAATTCTCCGACAGAACGCACTGTTCATAACATAGTCATGATTACAGTCAAAATACTCGGAATAACTCACTAAATCTAATTATGGCATTAAAATCCTTAAATTAAACCTCTAATTAAGATTTACCATTTGGGGTCATTATACCAAGTGACTACCAATCAATTTCATCGTTAGATCGATTATCTTGATCCAACGGTTATATTTATTTCCATATTTGTATGGTCATCATTCCCAAATTTAATACTTTATATTTATTTTCACATTTGTGTGGAAAATCATAACCATACAAATGTGAAAATAAATATAAAGTATTAAATTTGGGAAATCATGACCATACAAAGATGAAAATAAATATAACCGTTGGATCAAGATAATCGATCTAACGGTCAGATTGAGAAACTTGGTAGTAACATAACTTGGTTGTCACAATATTCTTCCCCTTAGAATTATATGAGATAATTTTATCTTTTATAACTTGAGAAACACTTTTCCTTAATTGAATCCAACAAAAGTTGGGCAGCATTGGCTTTTATCATGATCGAAAAACGAAAAAAACATGAACTTAATCCAACTTCATAACGGGCACACTTGTAAGCCCAAACAATTACTAAACTTTTTGTGAGCTCAACTCTTCGTCCATTCCGAAAGTTCTAAACTTCGATTTGGCCCATTATATTCCTAAGAGTGAAAATTTTCTTTCAGGTCACCAATCATCACAAAATTTTTTATCATCTTTCCAACGTATCGGATATGCGTATCGGAAACGTATCGTTTGGTAATCGACATCCCGTATCATCGAATAACGTATCGAAAACGCATATCGGTGCTTTATAGATCTTTGTCCCTTAGATATAAAATCTTCAATCCCCTCCGTTCAGCTTATAAAGATGATGTAAACGAAAATCATTAAAGTTTACTATTTATACTAACTTTGCAAAATCTATGTAGTCCAAGTCAAATAAAACGCTGTTGTTTTTTTCACAGTCGCAAATAAAACATTTATTGGTTGCAAGTTATAGTCCATGCACTTCAAACACTTATTGTGAACAACAAATAGATAAGAAGATATTTTTATATTATACTTCAGGTATGTTGGTCACCATTATTTTTCACTTTAACTATTAAATTTAATTTTTTTTAATGCTAATTATTGTGATGACTAAATAATATAAGAATTTATTTGTAGGCCAAAGTGCCACATAACACATGCACAATAGCAAACAGAAGATCCTGGTAATATTCCATATTCTTGCCCAAGCGTGATGCTTAAAGCTTTGTGCATATGAACTTGCTTGTTAACTTTACCTGTTTCCCTTAGTTTTCTTTTCAAGTTCAATCTAACTACTTCTGGTGAAGACTCAGAAGTTAGAATTATGAACCGTCTCCAAGAATTTCTGTTAAAGGTGAGTATAGTTTATCTACTTTTTGTGATGTGTATTTTTTATCTTCTTGTAAGTTTCAAGTTCGACCCTCTTTTTGTCTTGTGTGGTTGTTTTAGTTTCCTGTGTTATGCTGAACTTCTGTGGAACTAAAAGTAATATGTGTTTCCTTTGTTACATGATTGTTATGTGAGCAAAAGTTTGTGGTTCATTACATGTTGTTATACATTAAAATGAAAGGGGTTATCTTTCTTCTTAGCCATTATTGGTGTTTAACTATTGGGAGACAATAGAATGGTTTTTTCTTACCTTTGATAAGAAGAGATCTTTCCTTTCTCCTTTATGTGTGATCTTACTCTTATATATTAAGGAAAGTCTTCTTATCTTTATTCCCTTCTATTTGTTTCATTCCAAATATACAATTGATAGAAAGTGAAGAATAAGTTATAAATGCAAGATAACTTAAATGGAAAAAGAAACTACTGATTATTCTAAAGAGAATTAATCCACTTCTTTTGGGGCTTGACTTCTATTGTGGATCAGTCTTCACAGGCCCAATACACTTGGGCTACCCTGCAAGGGCCCGTTAAGGAGTCTCCCATCGCGAATATCTACCACCTATACATATCCCTCTTTTCCACCTGAAGAAGTATCTTGTATCTATCACTTTTATGAGTTGTTATTCTGCTAAAATACAAAAACCACCGCGCTCTTTAATTCCTCCTCTCTTAGTCATACCTGAGATAACACTTACGGTGCCTCTCCATTATTTGGATCCTTTTATGTTACATGATCACTCTCATGGTTGAGTGAAAGAGACTTTTGTTAATTAAACTATTAAACTTGAAGTGTTATGTTCGCTATGTTCTCTTTCCAACCTAAGGTTATGTAACACAATAGGATTCAAATCTATCAATTATGGCCCATATAATGGGCTTTTTTTCATTGTGTTGAGTCTTACACTCATTACTTTTCACTTCCTTGGTCTATTCATGGTAAACAAAAGAGTATGATCAGTTGAATTTGATGATAAAAACAAAAGTGGATACTGAGTTTGCTAACTAATCTATTGTGGCCTATCTGTCTTATATGGCAACTATGGCATGCCAAGTTGAAGGGGTGCTATGCTATTATGAAACTGAAAACAATATTATCTCATTCTATTGCATCTTAATACCCTTGGTTTTATGAAAATCTTGATGTTTCAGAGTGATGTAACTTGGTAAGATACATTTTAAATTACTTCTATATCACTTTTGCATTATAAGACTCAAGATTTTCACCTGCACATCAGAAGACATTGTCTTAGAGTTTTGGCCCAATCTAGTTAAAATTTTGGACTCTAGTGGATAAATTAAATCTGCACCGTAAAGAACCACTTCAACCCAAAACCTTAAGGTGTTGGGTGAGGACCTTTTTAATGATTTATATTATTCTCTAACATGCACTAAATGTTAAGAGAATGATATTGAATTCTTAAAAGACTGGGAAATAGATTGAAGCACTTTTAAGTGCTGGCCGTAAGCATGTTCTCTCACTGTTATGACTCCCGGTAATATATGATCTTGCTTGTTTTGGTGACTTGCAAAGTGTTTTTTCTCTTTCATCACGTTGGTATGTGCACTCATATTTCATCCACTGTGCTACTTTTATTGCTGTTGAAGTATGTAATCACAGGTGACTATTATTTCTCTCTTTCCCAACAAGTTTGAATAAGTCGAGAGCAAATCACATTCAAATTGAGAAGAACAATGACACTGATATTAGGATAAGAATTAGAATATTTATTGCTAACGATTTGGATTTAACCATTTGATGTAGTCTTGACTCGAGTCTGCATTATAAACTTAAAAACTCTTTATCTCAGTTTGCCCTCTAAATCACAGGATATCAATTTATGCATAGGATAATGATGTTTCTCTAACATGCTTATTTAGAAAATATATGATATAAGATTATATGATCTTGTTCCAACTTCTAAGCAATGTACTACTAGTTATAATGGTTCTCTTTCTGTGTCTTTATTAAATACGTATGGGAAAAATCTAAATTGTGAAATTCTCTGAAACAAGGAAACAAATTAAAACAACCAAGGATCATTAGAACCATTTGCATTCATGAAATACATGTCCTTTTTTCTTTTAATGCAGATGTACATTTTGTGTAAACAATAATACCTTGTGGTTTATATTTAAAGAGCATGACATAAGTATGTACATGGAAATCATAAAAAAAAAAAAAATCCATCTGAGGAAAAGAATTAGGTTCATGAAAACAAATCCTGCACAACAAATTCAAACAACCTATTTAGTGGGTATGTTAAATAACACCATGCCTTTCTGTCCTTTGAAGTTGCAAGATATTCAGAATCCTTTCCAGGCATCAAGAACTTCATGGAAGACTTCAGCAATCAGATCCCTGTCTGCATTTTGCAGGAAGGTATTGAAATCATCCTGAATCTCAAATATCTTACCAAATTTCACAAGATATCGGATACAGCTCATCTTCAGTTTAATCAACTGATATAGTGATGCATTTTGGAGCCTCTCAAGTACATTTTTTGTATCAATATCTTCTAAAAGACTCTCATGGCATGCCTCTCTCAAGTCATCTATGTCATACTTATCAGCTGCATGCAGAAGGGTCAGCCTATAAGTCAGAAATTCTTCATGTTTGATGATCCCATAAAGATAATTGAGAAAAGCATGGCAAGCTTCAATTGACATGTCTGAGATGTTTATGGTTGAAAACTCTTTCTCCTGAAGATTATGTGAGAACATGCTGCGGAAGACCGGTGACCGGGCAGCAAGAACGGCTCGATGAGCTCCTATACTTCCATTAGAAGCATTGATGGTGATGTCTGTGTGGATGCCTTCTGTTAGCATTCTACCAAGAGACTCAAGGGCTTTTGCATTTGATCTTTTCTGAGTAAATCCTTCAGCCCAAATGGAGCAAGGTTCTCCACCCTATATTCAAAAAAATAACATTCTAAATAAGTTCCAATTCAATCATAAATTGGATATTTCCTGTCAGATTATAATAAAATCAGAACTTCTTGGTGTACTAATCTATTATCACTAGTCACCATTGGTAATTATCCATCAAGACTGAACAAAGTTACAAAGGGATTACTAAAGTGCTTATGATTATAACAGTGGATTACAAAATCCAATTAGTACCCTGAATTGTTTTTAGCTAAACTGTCACATTCTAATTAGGGGTGTGCAAAATAACCAAAAAATTGAACCGAACCATGAACCGAATCGCCTTTAAAATAACCGGTTTTTAAAAATCATTTTATGAACCGAACCGGTTTTTAAAAATCATTTTATGAACCGAACCGGTTTTTAAAGAACCAATTCATGAACCGAACCGGTTTTTAGAACCAGTTTAAGAACCAAACCATTTTGAACCGAACCGTTTCCGAATCGAACCGTTTTCAAACCAAATCAAATCTAATTTTTATAACTTTATTTTTAAAAATTTTAACTTTTTATCTTCCGAACTGAACCATTTAAATCAATTCGGTTCGGTTTTTTAAAAAATTCGGTTCGGTTTGACCATGCAGATCCCTAATTCTAATTGTCTCAACATAATTATCATTTGGAATGAATACTACTATAAAGAGATGGGTATTTTGTACTAACGTTTGGGGATGCAGTCTTCAAATCAAGGAATTCAACATCAATAATGAATTTCCCAGTCAGTGGAACCTCAATTGCCCAAACAAAGTCCTCATTGTTCTTAAGCACTTTGTCCTTTATTTCTGCATTATATCAAAAAGTATAATCAATTAACATTAGAAACTATTGAACTGTTAAATTTTTTTTTACTGAACTTCACAGCAAAACATTATTGAGAAATCACGAGTACAACAACATACAACTACAAGCCAGAATCAAAGATTGATTATTCTCTATCCAGTTAAAAAATTGAAAGAAAAAAAAAACTTTCATGACCTGGATGTGTGAGGGCCTTGCGATCTCCAACAGAACTAACCACACGAACGATGAAAGATGCAATTGGGGGATTATCTCTCGTTAGATTGGAAATTTCTGGGAATAATTTAACAAACAAAACCCTGTTCTTCTCCACCGACAAATGCCT
>JAVKPL010005910.1:0-25582 GCA_032173675.1 Gastrolobium villosum | reverse complement strand
AGCCGTGGTGGACCATTGGCTAGTCGCGGTGCCCCATAATGAGCCGTGGTGCACCATGGGCTAGCCGCGCTGCACCAAGATGAGCTGTGGTGCACCATGGGCTAGCCGCGGTGCACCAGAATGAGCGGTGGTGCACCATGGGTTAGCCGCGGTGCACCAGAATAAGCCTTGGTGCTCCATGGGCTAGCCGCGGTGCACCAGAATGAGCCGCGGTGCACCAAAATGAGATGTGGTGCAACATGGCCTAGCCGTGGTGCACCTGAATGAGCCTGGTCCATGGGCTGTGCACCAGAATGAGCCGTGGTGCACCAGAATGAGCCGTGGTGGACCATGGGCTAACCGCGGTGCACCAGAATGAGCCGTGGTGCAACATGCGCTAGCTGTGGTGCACCATGGGCTAGCCGCGGTGCACCAGAATGAGCCGTGGTGCACCATGGGCTAGCCGCGGTGCACCAGAATTAGCCGTGGTGCACCAGAATGAGCCGTGGTGCACCATGGGCTAGCCGCGTTGCACCAGAATGAGTCGGGGTGCACCAGAATGAGCCGTGGTACACCATGGGCTAGCTGCAGTGCACCAGAATGAGTCGCGGTGCACCATTGGCTAGCCGTGGTACACCATGGGCTAGTCGCGGTGCACCAGAATGAGCCGTGGTGCACCATGGGCTAGCTGCGCTGCACCAGAATGAGGCGTGGTGCACCATGGGCTAGCCGCGGTGCACCAGAATAAGCCGTGGTGCACCATGGGCTAGCCGCGGTGCACCAGAATGAGCCGGGGTGCACCAGAATGAGCCGTGGTGCACCATGGGCTAGCCGCGGGGCACCAGAATGAGCCGTGGTGCACCATGGGCTAGCCGCGGTGCACCAGAATGAGCCGCTGTACACCAGAATGAGCCGTGGTGCACCATGGGCTAGCCGCGGTGCACCAGAAAGAGCCGTGGTGGACCATTGGCTAGTCACGGTGCACCATGGGCTAGCCACGGTGCACCAGAATGAGCCGTGGTGCACCAGAGTGAGCCGTGGTGCACCATGGTTTAGCCGTGGTGCACCATGGGCTTGTCGCGGCGCACCAGAATTAGCCGTGGTGCCCCATGGTTTAGCCGCGGTGCACCAGAATAAACCGGGGTGCGCTAGAATGAGCCGTGGTGCACCATGGGCTAGCCGCGGTGCACCAGAATAAGCCGCGGTGCACCATGGGCTAGTTGCGGTGCACCAGAATGAGCCGTCGTGCACCATTGGCTAGCCGCGGTGCACCAGAATAAGCCGTGGTGCACCATGGGCTAGCCGTGGTGCACCATGGGCTAGCCGCGGTGCACCATGATGAGCAGCGGTGCACCATGGGCTAGCCGCGGTGCACCAGAATGAGTCGGGGTGCACCATGGACTAGCGGTGGCACACCAGAATGGTGCACCATGGGCTAGCCGCGGTGCACCAGAATGAGCCGTGGTGCACCATGGGCTAGCCGCGGTGCACCAGAATGAGCCGTGGTGCACCAGAATTAGCCGTGGTGCACCATGGGCTAGCCGCGGTGCACCAGAATGAGCCGTTGGGCACCATTAGTGCACCTTTGGCTAGCCGTGGTGCACCAGAATGAGCCGTGGTGCACCATGGGCTAGCCGTGGTGCACCAGAATTAGCCGTGGTGCACCATGGGCTAGCCGTGGTGCACCATAATGAGACGTGGTGCACCATGGGCTAGCCGCGTTGCACCAGAATGAGCCGTGGTGCACCCGAATGAGCCGTCGTGCACCATGGGCTAGCCGCGGTGCACCAGAATGAGCGGTGGTGCACCAGAATGAGCCGTGGTGCTACTAATTTAGTCGCGGTGCACCAAATGGCGATGTGGTGGATCATGGGCTAGCCGCGGTGCACCAGAATGAGCCGTGGTGCACCATGGGCTAGCCGCGGTGCACCAGAATGAGCCGTGGTGCACCATGGGCTAGCCGCGGTGCACCAGAATGAGCCGTGGTGCACCATGGGCTAGCCGCGGTGCACCAGAATTAGCCGTGGTGCACAATGGGATAGCCGTAGTGCACCAGAATTAGCCGCGGTGCACCATGGGCTGGGCTAGCCGTGGTGCACCAGAATGAGCCGTGGTGCATCATGGGCTAGCCGCATTGCACCTGAATGCCGTGGTGCACCAGAATGAGCCGTGGTGCACCATGGGCTAGCCATGCACCAGAATGAGCCGTGGTGCACCATGGGCTAGCCGCGGTGCACCAGAATGAGCCGTGGTGCACCATGGGCTAGCCGCGGTGCACCAGAATGAGCCGTGGTGCACCATGGGCTAGCCGCGGTGCACCAGAATAGCCGTGGTGCACCATGGTGCACCAGAATGAGCCGTGGTGCACCATGGGCTAGCCGCGGTGCACCAGAATGAGCGTGGTGCACCAGAATGAGCCGTGGTGCACCATGGGCTCGCCGTGGTGCACCAGAATGAGCCGTGGTGCACCATGGGCTAGCCGCGGTGCACCAGAATGAGCCGGGGTGCACCAGAATGAGCCGTGGTGCACCATGGGCTAGCCGCGGTGCACCAGAATGAGCCGTGGTGCACCATGGGCTAGTCGCGGTGCACCAGAATGAGTCGTGGTGCAACATGGGCTAGTCGCGGTGCACCAGAATGAGCCGGGGTGCACCAGAATGAGCCGTGGTGCACCATGGGCTAGCCGCGGTGCACCAGAATTAGCCGTGGTGCACCAGAATGTACCGTGGTGCACCATGGGCTAGCCGCGGTGCACCAGAATTAGCCGTGGTGCACCAGAATGAGCCGTGGTGCACCAGAATGAGCCGTGGTGTACTACGGGCTAGCTGTGGTGCTCCAGAATTAGCCGTGGTGCACCATGGGCTAGTCGCGGTGCACCAGAATGAGCCTTGGTGCACCATGGGCTAGTCGCGGTGCACCAGAATGAGCCGTGGTGCACCATGGGCTAGCCGCGGTGCAGAATGAGCCGTGGTGCGGTGCCGCGATGCACTAGGATGAGCGGTGGTGCACCATGGGCTAGCCGCGGTGCACTAGAATGAGCCGCTGTAAACCAAAATGAGCTTGGTGCACCATGGGCTAGCCGCGGTGCACCAGAATGAGCCGTGGTGCACCAGAATGAGCCACGGTGCACCAGAATGGGCTAGCCGCGTTGCACCAGAATGAGCCGGGATGCACCAAAATGAGCCGTGGTGCACCATGGGCTAGCCGCGTTGCACCAGGATGAGCTGTGGAGCACCATGGGCTAGCCGCGGTGCACTAGAATGAGCCGCAGTACACCAGAATGAGCCGTGGTGCACCATGGCCTCGCCCTGGTGCACCGAAATGTGCCGGGGTGCACCAGAAGGAGTCGTGGTGCACCATGGGCTAGCCGCGGTGCACCAGAATGAGCCGTGGTTAACCAGAATGAGCCGTGGTGCACCATGGGCTAGCCGCGGTGCACCAGACTGAGCCCGGGTCCACCGGAATGAGCCGTGGAACACCATGGGCTAGCCGCGGTGCACCAGAATGAGCCTTGGTGCTCCATGGGCTAGCCGCGGTGCACCAGAATGAGCCGTGGTGCACCAGAATGAGCCGTGGTGGACCATGGGCTAACCGCGGTGCACCAGAATGAGCCGTGCTGCAATATGCGCTAGCTGTGGTGCACCATGGGCTAGCCGCGGTACACCAGAATGAGCCGTGGTGCACCATGGGCTAGCCGCGGTGCACCAGAATTAGCCGTGGTGCACCAGAATGAGCCGAGGTGCACCATGGGCTAGCCGCGTTGCACCAGAATGAGCCGGGGTGCACCAGAATGAGCCGTGGTACACCATGGGCTAGCTGCAGTGCACCAGAATGAGTCGCGGTGCACCATTGGCTAGCCGTGGTACACCACGGGCTAGTCGCGGTGCACCAGAATGAGCCGCAATGCACCATTGGCTAGCCGAGGTGCACCAGAATGAGCCGTGGTGCACCATGGGCTTGCCGCGGTGCACCCGAATAAGCTCTGGTGCACCATGGGATAGCCGCGGTGCACCAGAAAGAGCCTCGGTGCACCAGAATGAGCAGTGGTGCACCATGGGCTAGCCGCGGTGCACCATTATGAGCCACGGTGCACCATGGGCTAGCCGCGGTGCACCAGAATGAGCTGTGGTGAGCCAGAATGAGTCGTGGTGCACCATGGGCAAGCCGTGGTGCACCAGAATAAGTCGTGGTGCACCATGGGTTAGCCACGGAGCTCCAGAATGAGCCGTGGTGCACCAGAGTGGGCCGTGGTGCAACAGAATGAGCCGCGGTGCAACAGAATGAGATGTGGTGCACCATGGGTTAGCCGCGGTGGACCAGAATGAGCCTTGGTGCTCCATGGGCGAGCCGCGATGAACCAGAATAAGCCGTGATGCACCAGAATGAGCTGTCGTGTACCATGGGCTAACCGCGGTGCACCAGAATGAGCCGTGGTGCAGTATGGGCTATACGTGGTGCACCAGAATGAGCCGTGGTGCACCATGGGCTAGCCGCGTTGCACCAGAATGAGCCGGGGCGCACCAGAATAAGCCGTGGTGCACCATGGGCTAGCCGCGTTGCACCAGAATGAGCCGGGGCGCACCAGAATAAGCCGTGGTGCACCATAGGCTAGCCGCAGTGCACCAGAATAAGCCGTGGTGCACCATGGGCTAGTCGCGGTGCACCAGAATGAGCCGCAGTGCACCATTGGCTAGCCACGTTGCACCATGATGACCCGTGGTGCACCATGGGATAGCCGCAGTGTACCAGAATGAGCCGTGCTGCACAATAGGCTAGTCGCGGTGCTCCAGAATGAGCCACGCAGTGCACCATTGGCTAGCCGCGGTGCACCATGATGACCCGTGGTGCACCATGGGATAGCCGCGGTGCACCAGAATGAGTCGTGGTGCACCATGGGTATCCAAGGTGCACCAGAATGAGCCGTGGTGCGCCATGGGATAGCCGCGGTGCACCAGAATCAGCCGTGGTGCACCATGGGTAGCTGGTGTGCACCGTGGGCTAGCCTCGATGCACCAGAATGAGCCGTGGTGTACCATTGGCTAGCCGCGGGGCACCAGAATGAGCCGTGGTGGACCATTGGCTAGCCGCGGTGCACCAGAATGACCCGTGTGGCAACATGGGCTAACCGCGGTGCACCAGAATGAGCCTTTGTGTACCATGGGCTAGCCGCGGAGCACCAGAATGAGCCGGGGTGGACCATTGGCTACCCACGGTGCACCATAATTAGCTGTGGTGCACCATGTCCTAGCCGCGGTGCACCAGAATTAGCCATGGTGTTCCCGAATGAGCCGTCGTGCAGCACGGGCTAGCCGCGGTGCACCAGAATAAGCTGCGGTGCACCAAAATGAGCCGTGGTGCACCATGGGCTAGCCGTGGTGCACCAGAATGAGCCGTGGTGCACTATGGGCTAGCCGCATTGCACCAGAATGAGTCGTGGTGCACCAGAATGAGCCGTGGTGCACCATGGGCTAGCCGCGATGTACCGGAATAAGCCGTGGTGCACCATGGGCTAGCCGCTATGCACCAGAATGAGCCGTGGAGGACCATTGGCTATCCCTGGTGCACCAGAATTAGTCGTGGTGCACCATGGGCTAGCCGCGGAGCACCAGAATGAGACGTGGTGCACCCGAATGAGACGTGGTGCACCCGAATGAGCCGTCGTGCACCTTGGGCTCGTCGCGGTGCACTAGAATGAGCGGCAGTGCACCAGATTGAGCCGTGGTGCACCATGGGCTAGCCGCGGTGCACCAGAATGAGCCGTGTTGCACCATGGGCTAGCCGCATTGCTCGAGAATATGCCGGGGTGCACCAGAATGAGCCGTGGTGCAGCATGGGCTAGCCGCAGTGCTCCAGAATGAGCCGTGGTGCACCATGGGCTAGCCGCGGTGCACTAGAATGAGACGTGGTGCACCATCGGCTAGCCGAGGTGCACGAGAAAGAGCCGTGGTGCACCATGGGATAGCCGCGGTGCAGTAGAATGAGCCGTGGTGCACCATGGGCTAGCCGAGGTGCACCAGAATGAGCCGTGGTGCACTATGGGATAGCCGTGGTGCACCTGAATGAGCCGTTGTGCACCATGGGCTAGCCGCGGTACATCAGAATCAGCCGTGGTGGACCATTGGCTAGCCGCGGTGTAATATCCCTAATTATATGACTTTTAATTTAGAGGGTTATAATGACGGTGCACCAGAATGAGCCGTGGTGCATCATGGGCTAGCCGTGGTGCACTAGAATGAGCCGTGGTGCACCATGGGCTAGTCGCGTTGCACCAGAATGAGCCAGGGTGCACCAGAATAAGCCGTGGTGCACCATGCGCTAGCCGCAGTGCACCAGAATGAGCCGTGGTGCACCATGGGCTAGTCGCGGTGCACCAGAATGAGCCGTGGTGCCCCATGGGATAGCCGCGGTGCACCAGAATCAGCCGCGGTGCACCAGAATCAGCCGTGGTGCACCATGGGTAGCCGAGGTGCACCAGAATGAGCCATGGTGCACCATGGGCTAGCCGCGTTGCACCAGAATGAGACGGGATGCACCAGAATGAGCCGTGGTGCACCATGGGCTAGCCGCGTTGCACCAGGATGAGCGGTGGAGCACCATGGGCTAGCCGCGGTGCACCAGAATGAGCCGGGGTGCACCAGAATAAGCCGTGGTGCACCATGGGCTAGCCGCAGTGCACCAGAATAAGTCGTGGTTCACCATGGGCTAGTCGCGGTGCACCAGAATGAGCCGCAGCGCACCATTGGCTAGCCGCGGTGCACCAGAATGAGCCGTGGTGCGCCATGGGATAGCCGTGGCGCACCAGAATCAGCCGTGGTGCGCCATGGGGTAGCCGCGTTGCACCAGAATGATCCGAGGTGCACCAGAATGAATGAGCCGTGTTGCACCATGGGCTAGCCGCATTATACCAGAATTAGCCGGGGTGCACCAGAATGAGCCGTGGTGCACCATGGGCTAGCCGCAGTGCACCAGAATGAGCCGTGGTGCACCATGGGCTAGCTGCGGTGCACCAGAATGAGACGTGGTGCACCATCAGCTAGCCGAGGTGCACCAGAAATAGCCGTGGTGCACCATCGGATAGCCGCGGTGCAGCAGAATGAGCCGTGGTGCACCATGGGCTAGCCGAGGTGCACCAGAATGAGCCGTGGTGCACCATGGGATAGCCGCGGTGCACCTGAATGAGCCGTTGCGCACCATGGGCTAGCCGCGGTGCATCAGAATCCGTCGTGGTGGACCATTGGCTAGCCGCGGTGTAATATCCCTAATTATATGACTTTTAATTTAGAGGGTTATAATGAGAACCTTATGGTCATAAATAGAATGAGGATGGAATTCTAAGAATTTTGATACCCATATTGAGGGTATTTTACACAGATGAATTTTCATCTGTTAATTTTGACTGCTGATGCAGTAACAATTAGTAGAATAGCTCCGAGTTAGAAAATTATAGTTAGAGAACTAATTTAATTATATAAATACCATGGGCTAGCCGCGGTGCACCAGAATGAGCCTTGGTCCTACAGGGTTTAGCCGCGATGCACCAGATGAGCCGTGGTGCACCAGAATGAGCTGTCCTGAACCATGGGCTAACCGCGGTGCACCAGAATGAGCTGTGGTGCATCATGGGCAAGCCGTGGTGCACCAGAATGAGCTGTCCTGAACCATGGGCTAGTCGCGGTGCACCAGAATGAGCCGTGGTGCACCATGGGCTAGCCGCGTTGCACCAGAATGAGCCAGGGTGCACCAGAATAAGCCGTGGTGCACCATGGGCTAGCCGCAGTGCACTAGAATGAGCCGTGGTGCGCCATGGGCTGGTCGCGGTGAACCAGAATGAGCCGCAGCGAACCATTGGCTAGCCGCGGTGCACCAGAATGAGTCATGGTGCCCCATGGGATAGCCGCGGTGCACCAGAATCAGCCGTGGTGCACCATGGGCTAGTCGCAGTGCACCAGAATGAGCCGTGATGCACCAGAATGAGCTGTGGTGCACCATGGGCTAGTCCCGGTGCACCAGAATGAGTCGTGGTGCAACATGGGCTAGTCGCGGTGCACCAGAATGAGCCGAGGTGCACCAGAATGAGTCGTGATGCACCAAAATGAACTGTGGTGCACCATGGGCTAGCCGCGGTGAACCATAATGAGCCGTGGTGCACCATGGGCTAGCCGTGGTGCACCAGAATGAGCGGTGGTGCACCATGGGCTAGCGCGTTGTACCATAATAAGCCGGGGTGCACCAGAATAAGCCGTGGTGCACCATGGGCTAGCCACGTTGCACCATGATGACCCGTGGAGCACAATGGGATAGCCGCGGTGCACCAGAATGAGCCTTGCTGCACAATAGGCTAGTCGCGGTGCTCCAGAATGAGCCGCAGTGCACCATTGGATAGCCGCGGTGCACCATGATGACCCGTGGTGCACCCTGGGATAGCCGCGGTGCACCAGAATGAGCCGTGGTGCACCATGGGTATCCCAGGTGCACCAGAATGAGTCGTGGTGCACCATCGGATAGCCGCGGTGCACCTTAATGAGCCGGGGTGCACCAGAATGAGCCGTGGTGCACCATGGGCTAGCCGCGGTGCACCAGAATGAGCCGTGGTGCACCATGGGCTAGCCGCGGTGCACCAGAATGAGCCGTGGTGCACCATGGGCTAGCCGTGTTGTACCATAATGAGCCGGGGTGCACCAGAATAAGTCGTGGTGCACCATGTGCTAGCCGCGGTGCACCAGAATGAGCCGTAGTGCACCATGGGCTAGTCGCGGTGCACCAGAATGAGCCGTGGTGGACCATTGGCTAGCCACGGTGCACCAGAATGAGCCGGGGTGCACCGTGGGCTAGCCGCGCTGCACCAGGATGAGTCGTGGTGCACCGTGGGCTAGCCGCGCTGCACCAGGATGAGTCGTGGTGCACCATGGGCTAGCCGCGGTGCACCAGAATGAGCCGTGGTGCACCATCGGCTAGCCGCGGTGCACCAGAATGAGCTGTGGTGCACCGTGGGCTAGTCACGGTGCACCAGAATGAGTCGTGGTGCAACATGGGCTAGTCGCGGTGCACCAGAATGAGCCGAGGTGCACCAGAATGAGCCGTGGTGCACCATGGGCTAGCCGCGGTGCACCAGAATGAGCCGTGGTGCACCATGGGCTAGCCGCGTTTCGCCAGAATGAGCCGGGGTGCACCAGAATGAGCCGTGGTGCTCCATGGGCTAGCGCATTGCACCAGAATGAGCCGTGGTGCACCATGGGCTTGTCGTGGTGCACCAGATTGAGCCGCAGTGCACCATTGGCTAGCCACGGTGCACCAGAATGATCCGTGGTGCACCATGGGCTAGTCGCGATGCACCAGAATGAGCCGCAGTGCACCATTGGCTAGCCGCGGTGCACCAGAATCAGCCGTGGTGCACCAGAATCAGCCGTGGTGCACCAAGGGTAGCCGAGGTGCACCAGAATGAGATGTGGTGCACCATGGGCTAGCCGCGGTGCACCAGAATGAGATGTGGTGCACCATTGGCTAGCCGCGGTGCGCCAGAATGAGCCGTGGGGCACCATGGGCTAGCCGCGGTTCACCAGAATAAGCCTTGGTGCTCCATGGGCTAGCCGCGGTGCACCAGAATGAGCCGTGGTGCACCAGAATGAGCCGTGGTGTACCGTGGTCTAGCCGCGGTGCACCAGAAGAAGCAGTGGTGCACCACGGGCTAGCCGCGATGGAGCAAAATGAGGCATGGTGCACCATGGGCTAGCCGTGGTGCACCATAATGAGACGTGGTGCACCATGGGCTAGCCGCGTTGCACCAGAATGAGCCGGGGTGCACCATGGGCTAGCCGCATTATACCAGAATGAGCCGGGGTGCACCAGAATGATCCGTCGTGCACCATGGGCTAGCCGCAGTGCACCAGAATGAGCCGTGGTGCACCATGGGCTAGCCACGGTGCACCAGAATGAGACGTGGTGCACCATCAGCTAGCCGAGGTGCACCAGAAAGAGCCGTGGTGCACCATGGGATAGCCGCGGTGCAGCAGAATGAGCTGTGGTGCACCATGGGCTAGCCGAGGTGCACCAGAATGAGCCGTGGTGCACCACGGGATAGCCGCGGTGCACCTGAATGAGCCGTTGCGCACCATGGGCTAGCCGCGGTGCATCAGAATCCGCCGTGGTGGACCATTGGCTAGCCGCGGTGTAATATCCCTAATTATATGACTTTTAATTTAGAGGGTTATAATGTGAACCTTATGGTCATAAATAGAATGAGGATGGAATTCTAAGAATTTTGATACCCATATTGAGGGTATTTTACACAGATGAATTTTCATCTGTTAATTTTGACTGCTGATGCAGTAACAATTAGTAGAATAGCTCCGAGTTAGAAAATTATAGTTAGAGAGCTAATTTAATGATGTAAATACCATGGGCTAGCCGCGGTGCACCAAAATGAGCCTTGGTGCTACATGGGTGAGTCGCGATGCACCAGATGAGCCGTGGTGCACCAGAATGAGCTGTCCTGAACCATGGGCTAACCGCGGTGCACCAGAATGAGCTGTGGTGCATCATGGGCAAGCCGTGGTGCACTAGAATGAGCCGTGGTGCACCATGGGCTAGCCGCGTTGCACCAGAATGAGCCAGGGTGCACCGGAATAAGCCGTGGTGCACCATGGGCTAGCCGAAGTGCACTAGAATGAGCCGTGGTGCGCCATGGGCTAGTCGCGGTGCACCAGAATGAGCCGCAGCGAACCATTGGCTAGCCGCGGTGCACCATAATGAGTCATGGTGCCCCATGGGATAGCCGCGGTGCACTAGAATCAGCCGTGGTGCACCATGGGTAGCCGAAGTACACCAGAATGAGCCGTGGTGCACCATGGGCTAGCCGCGTTGCACCAGAATGAGCCGGGATGCACCCGAATCAGCCGTGGTGCACCATGGGCTAGCCGCGTTGTACCAGGATGAGCTGTGGAGCACCATGGGCTAGCCGCGGTGCACCAGAATTAGCCGCAGTACACCAGAATGAGCCGTGTGCACTCGAATGAGCCGTGGTGCACCATGGGCTCGCCCTGGTGCACCGAAATGAGCCGGGGTGTAACAGAAGGAGCCGTGGTGCACCAGAATGAGCCGTGGTGCACCATGGGCTAGCCGTGGAGCACCAGAATGAGCCCGGGTGCACCAGAATGAGCCGTCGTGCACCATGGGCTAGCCGCGGTGCACCAGAATGAGCCCGGGTCCACCAGAATGAGTCGTGGAACACCATGGGCTAGCCGCGGTGCACCAGAATGAGCCTTGGTGCTCCATGGGCTAGCCGCGGCGCACCAGAATGTGCCGCACCATGGGCTAGCCGCGGTGCACCAGAATGAGCCGTGGTGCACCAGAATGAGCCGTGGTGCACGATGGGCTAGCCGTGGTGCACCAGAATGAGCCGTGGTGCACCATGGGCTAGACGCGTTGCACCAGAATGAGCCGGGGTGCACCAGAATTAGCCGTGGTGCACCATGGGATAGCCGCAGTGCACCAGAATGAGTCGCGGTACACCATGGGCTAGTCGCGGTGCACCAGAATTAGCCGTGGTGCACCATGGTTTAGCCGCGGTGCACCAGAATGAACCGGGGTGCACCAGAATGAGCCGTGGTGCACCATGGTTTAGCCGCGGTGCACCAGAATGAGCCGTGGTGCACCATGGGCTAGTCGCGGTGCACCAGAATTAGCCGTGGTGCACCATGGTCTAGCCGCAGTGCACCAGAATGAGCCATGGTGCACCATGGGCTAGTCACGGTGCACCAGAATGAGCCGTGGTGGACCATTGGCTAGTCGCGGTGCCCCATAATGAGCCGTGGTGCACCATGGGCTAGCCGCGCTGCACCAAGATGAGCTGTGGTGCACCATGGGCTAGCCGCGGTGCACCAGAATGAGCGGTGGTGCACCATGGGTTAGCCGCGGTGCACCAGAATAAGCCTTGGTGCTCCATGGGCTAGCCGCGGTGCACCAGAATAAGCCGTAGTGCACCAGAATAAGCCGCGGTGCACCAGAATGAGCCGTGGTGCACCATGGGCTAGCCGCGTTGCACCAGAATGAGCCGGGATGCACCAAAATGAGCCGTGGTGCACCATGGGCTAGCCGCGTTGCACCAGGATGAGATGTGGAGCACCATGGGCTAGCCGCGGTGCACCAGAATGAGCCGTGGTGCACCATGGGCTCGCCCTGGTGCACCGAAATGTGCCGGGGTGAACCAAAAAGAGTCGTGGTGCACCATGGGCTAGCCGCGGTGCACCAGAATGAGCCCGGGTGCACCAGAATGAGCCGTGGTACACCGTGGGCTAGCCGCGGTGCACCAAAATGAGCCTTGGTGCTCCATGGGCTAGCCGCGGTGCACCAGAATGAGCCGTGAGCCGTGGTGCACCAGAATGAGCCGTGGTGGACCATGGGCTAACCGCGGTGCACCAGAATGAGCCGTGGTGCAACATGCGCTAGCTGTGGTGCACCATGGGCTAGCCGCGGAACACCAGAATGAGCCGTGGTGCACCATGGGCTAGCCGCGGTGCACCAGAATTAGCCGTGGTGCACCAGAATGAGCCGTGGTGCACCATGGGCTAGCCGCGTTGCACGAGAATGAGACGGGGTGCACCAGAATGAGCCGTGGTACACCATGGGCTAGCTGTAGTGCACCAGAATGAGTCGCGGTGCACCATTGGCTAGCCGTGGTACACCATGGGCTAGTCGCGGTGCACCAGAATGAGCCGCAGTGCACTAGAATGAGACGTGGTGCACCATGGGCTAGACGTGGTGCACCATGGGCTAGCCGTGGTGCACTAGAATGAGCCGCAATACACTAGAATGAGCCGTGGTGCACTAGAATGAGCCGCAATACACTAGAATGAGCCGTGGTGCACCGAAATGAGCCGGGGTGCACCAGAATGAGCCGCGGTGCACCAGAATGAGCCGTGGTGCACCAGGGGCTAGCCGCGGTGCACCAGAATGAGCCGTGGTGCACCATGGGCTAGTCGCGGTGCACCAGAATGAGCCGCCGTGCACCATTGGCTAGCCGCGGTGCACCAGAATAAGCCGTGGTGCACCATGGGCTAGCCGCGGTGCACCATGATGAGCAGCGGTGCACCATGGGCTAGCCGCGGTGCACCAGAATGAGTCGGGGTGCACCATGGGCTAGTCGTAGTGCACCAGAATTAGCCGCAGTGCACCATGGGATAGCCGCGGTGCACCAGAATGAGCCGTGGTGCACGATGGGATAGCCGCGGTGCACCAGAATGAGCCGTGGTGCACCATGGGCTACCCGCGGTGCACCCGAAAGAGCCGTGGTGCACCATGGGCCAGCATGTGTCGTGGTGCTCCATGGGCTAGCCGCGGTGCACCAGAATGAGCCGTGGTGCACCATGGGCTAGCCGCGGTGCACCAGAATGAGCCGTGGTGCACCATGGTTTAGCCTCGGTGCACCAGAATGATGGTGCACCAGAATGGTGCACCAGAATGAGCCGTGGTGCACCATGGGCTAGCCGCGGTGCACCAGAATGAGCCGTGGTGCACCATGGGCTAGCCGCGGTGCACCAGAATTAGCCGTGGTGCACCATGGTTTAGCCGCGGTGCACCAGAATAAACCGGGGTGCGCTAGAATGAGCCGTGGTGCACCATGGTTTAGCCGCGGTACACCAGAATGAGCCGTGGTGCACCATGGGCTAGTCGCGCTGCACCAGAATTAGCCGTGGTGCACCATGGTCTAGCCGCGGTGCACCAGAATGAGCCGTGGTGCACCATAGTCTAGCCGCAGTGCACCAGAATGAGCCGTGGTGAACCATGGGCTAGCCGCGGTGCACCATAATGAGCCGTGGTGCACCATGGGCTAGCCGCGCTGCACCAGAATAAGCCGTGGTGCACCATGGGCTAGCCTCGGTGCACCATGAAGAGCCGCAGTGCACCATGGGCTAGCCGCGGTGCACCAGAATGAGTCGGGGTGCACCATGGGCTAGTCGCAGTGCACCAGAATTAGCCGCAGTGCACCATTGGCTAGCCGCGGTGCACCAGAATGAGCCGTGGTGCGCCATGGGATAGCCGCGGTGCACCAGAATGAGCCGTGGTGCACCATGGGTAGTCTAGGTGCACTAGAATGACCCGTGGTCAACCAAGGGATAGCCGCGGTGCAGCAGAATGAGCCGTACTGCACCATGGGCTAGCCGCGGTGCACCAGAATGAGCCTTGGTGCTCCATGGGCTAGCCGCGGTGCACCAGAATCAGTCGTGGTGCACCAGAATGAGCCGTGGTGCACCAGAATGAGCCGTGGTGCACCATGGTTTAGCCGTGGTGCACCAGAATGAGCCGTGGTGCACCATGGTTTAGCCGTGGTGCACCAGAATGAGCCGTGGTGCACCATGGGCTAGTCGCGGCGCACCAGAATTAGCCGTGGTGCACCATGGTTTAGCCGCGGTGCACCAGAATGAACCGGGGTGCACCAGAATGAGCCGTGGTGCACCATGGTTTAGCCGCGGTGCACCAGAATGAACCGGGGTGCACCAGAATGAGCCGTGGTGCACCATGGTTTAGCCGCGGTGCACCAGAATGAGCCGTGGTGCACCATGGGCTAGTCGCGCTGCACCAGAATTAGCCGCGCTGCACCAGAATTAGCCGTGGTGCACCATGGTCTAGCCGCGGTGCACCAGAATGAGCCATGGTGCACCATGGGCTAGTCGCGGTGCACCAGAATGAGCCGTGGTGGACCATTGGCTAGTCGTGGTGCCCCATAATGAGCCGTGGTGCACCATGGGCTAGCCGCGCTGCACCAAGATGAGCTGTGGTGCACCATGGGCTAGCCGCGGTGCACCAGAATGAGCGGTGGTGCACCATGGGCTAGCCGCGGTGCACCAGAATAAGCCTTGGTCCTCCATGGGCTAGCCGCGGTGCACGAGAATGAGCCGCGGTGCACCAGAATGAGCCACGGTGGACCAGAATGAGCCGTGGTGCACCATGGGCTAGCCGCGTTGCACCAGAATGAGCCGGGATGCACCAAAATGAGCCGTGGTGCACCATGGGCTAGCCGCGTTGCACCAGGATGAGCTGTGGAGCACCATGGGCTAGCCGCGGTGCACTAGAATGAGCCGCAGTACACCAGAATGAGCCGTGGTGCACCATGGGCTCGCCCTGGTGCACCGAAATGTGCCGGGGTGCACCAGAAGGAGTCGTGGTGCACCATGGGCTAGCCGCGGTGCACCAGAATGAGCCCGGGTGCACCAGAATGAGCCGTGGTACACCAAGGGCTAGCCGCGGTGCACCAGAATGAGCCGTGGTGCACCAGGGCTAGCCGCGGTGCACCAGAATGAGCCGTGGTGCACCAGAATGAGCCGTGGTGCACCATGGGCTAGCCGTGGTGCACTAGAATGAGCCGCAGTACACTAGAATGAGCTGTGGTGCACCATGGGCTAGCCGCGGTACACCAGAATGAGCCGTGGTGCACCATGGGCTAGCCGCGGTGCACCAGAATTAGCCGTGGTGCACCAGAATGAGCCGAGGTGCACCATGGGCTAGCCGCGTTGCACCAGAATGAGCCGGGGTGCACCAGAATGAGCCGTGGTACACCATGGGCTAGCTGCAGTGCACCAGAATGAGTCGCGGTGCACCATTGGCTAGCCGTGGTACACCACGGGCTAGTCGCGGTGCACCAGAATGAGCCGCAATGCACCATTGGCTAGCCGAGGTGCACCAGAATGAGCCGTGGTGCACCATGGGCTTGCCGCGGTGCACCCGAATAAGCTCTGGTGCACCATGGGATAGCCGCGGTGCACCAGAAAGAGCCTCGGTGCACCAGAATGAGCAGTGGTGCACCATGGGCTAGCCGCGGTGCACCATTATGAGCCACGGTGCACCATGGGCTAGCCGCGGTGCACCAGAATGAGCTGTGGTGAGCCAGAATGAGTCGTGGTGCACCATGGGCAAGCCGTGGTGCACCAGAATGAGTAGGGGTGCTCCAGATTGAGCCGTGGTTCACCATGGGTTAGCCACGGAGCTCCAGAATTAGCCGTGGTGCACCAGAATGGGCCGTGGTGCAACAGAATGAGCCGCGGTGCACCAGAATGAGATGTGGTGCACCATGGGTTAGTCGCGGTGGACCAGAATGAGCCTTGGTGCTCCATGGGCGATAACAGAAGAATTAAATTTAACTTATTACGTAACGTATAACGAAAATATTAAATTAAAACAGATTTGAATTCAAATTTTGAATTCATCAGTGGCGTGATCCTCTGGCGCCTTGTTCGGTTTCTCGCGCAGTATTCCCTTTCTTTGTTTTTCAAATTTTGAATTTCTTCACCTCATAACCTATAAAAATATAGAAAAATCAGTGAAAGTGTGTCTGAACATGGATTGTTAATAATTCATTAAAAATAATATCCTTTATTACTGAATTACTGTCAAATCCTTATTCTTTTTACTCTGAAATATCTATATGCTGAAGGCATATCAATGGCTCAATTGAGTGGTGTACCACTATATATGATAAATGCTCGTTACAAACGTTTTATTTTTAAAGCCATTTATAAATTTTAAATTGCAGACGTTTTAGTTTTAAAGTCATTTATGAATTTTAAATTGCAGACGTTTTAGTTTTAAGACCATTAATGGTCCTTTATGGTCCGTTATTTTTTGTATTGCCTATTAAAAGGATAGGTGGAAAGATGTGGATGACTTTTGAGGATTTTGATTATTGAAGAATGATAATAAAATAAAAAATTTATTTTTATTTTTGTTTTTTATTTTTATTTTTAAATTTTGACTAAGAGATGGAAAATTTTGGTGTAGAATTTTTTGTTGAGATGGTCAAAGGAAAGTCAGAGAAAAAAAAAAGTGAGAAATTAACAATGGCGCAAGAAGCATCAAACTGGCGCAAAAGGCCCCAACAATTCCAAGTTTCTGTAACTTGGAGCCAAAAAACATCTTTTGCGCGAAACACTACAGCCACCGACAGCCACCTCTCAAACAAACAAACACAACCGTGAGTCACAAACCAACCCCACCCATGACCCATTGTTAGAAGATCCAACAGCACAAGCCCTCCCTAGCCATCTTCCTAAGTTATTATCGTTACAAACGTTTTATTTTTTAGGCCATTTATGAAGACGTTTTAGTTTTAAGACCATTAATGGTCCTTTATGGTCCATTACTTTTTGTATTGCCTATTAAAAGGCTGGGTGGAAAGATGTGAGGGACTTTTGAAGACTTTTGATTATTGAAGAATGACAATATAGCAGAAAACTTCTGCATTTTCTTGAAAGTCTATTTTCCCCTATAATTCTGCATCAAATAGAAGTTTTCAAATTCTAGCCCAAATTTCCTAAACCCTAATCGAGAAAACGAAGAGAATATAAATAGGATTTTCCAAATTCTAGTTATCGGCCCAAGCTCAAATTCCCTAAACCCTAATAGAGAAAGAGAAGGAAATATCAATAGAATTTTTCAAAATCTATTTATCGCTAAACAGTAATCCTAATATATAGACAGTGAGAGAGAGAGTTTAACGCAGCCATCTTTCACTTAACTGCTTCTCGTGTTTGGTTCGCGTTGCGTCTTAACAAGATTAATTTGGAACTTCAATACATAATGTAGTGAATCATATGCTCAGAAAAGGAAACAAATGTCGATATGCTTTGTAATATTTTTTTAATAAAGAGGGTGTGATTAATTATTTAGATCTATCATGAGTCGTGATGATTAGGATTGCTCATCAATTGCTAGATTGAAATTAATGTTAAACAAATTTGTTTATTATTAGTTAAAAGAATAAAAAAATATGTAATCATAATAAATTGATTCTAGATTGTAGTAAAAATCATCAAAAATACTAATATTTTCTCCTCACAAACATAGGAATAACATAAGACTAATTAATCAGGGGCTATATGTAAGAACCCGCACTGTTAAATTATGGAATTAAATTAATTAAATTTGAAGTTTTATTTTAATGGAATTTATGAGTTATAAGGTTAGCAGTTATGGAATTTATACGTCATAAAGTTAGCAGTTATGTAATTTATGAGTAATAAGGTTAGCAGTTATGCATTTATGAGTTATAAGTTTAGCCGTTATGGAGTTTAAGAATCGATCGTTATTTTTTTTGTAATTAAGTTGGGTTTTAATTGTGTTTATGCCTATTTAGGATTACAATTTTACATATTCAAATTTTAACCTACAAATAATCTAGTATATCATTTGAAAAAAGGAGAGAATTGAGAAGGCTTAAATAATAAAAATGAGAAGTTCGGATTCCCAAGTTTGGGATTAAAATGATGAGCGTATTTTATTTATTTATTAATTATTAATTAACTAATTATTAATTAAAATTATTAATTAACTAATAATAAATTTAGCCTATTAAATTTGACCCAATAGATTATAACTTTTTTTTATTTATTTTTAATCATATTTCCTTCTCTTTAGAAATTAATGTTTTTCAAAGGTTCGTTTTTAAAAACTTTGTTTTTCATTTTTTTTTACTTATTTTGTTTCTCTTTACTTGTTTATCTAATACCAATAATTTATGCGAAAAATGTTTATGCAGTTAATACAGATAAATTATCTGTATTTATTCCCGTAATGACGTCGTTTTAGTATTGAAATCTCAAAAAATTATAAAATAAAGACTATTATAACCCTGAAATAAATTAAAATTACAAAAACATCATGATTTCCGTCCGAAAACGATGTCGTATTGGCTTACTGCAGATATCTTATATGCAGAAAAAGCAAACCCATAATTTATTCTTTACTTTTATTTATTTATTCAATTTTTTCTTAATTAAGATGGATAGACTTTGATTTTTTCTTCTTATTCTATCATTTCTTCTTTCTCAAATCTTATTTACATTCCTTTTTTCTTTCATTTCATTTAAACGTTTAGTTTTTACATAATTTTATTTTCATTTTATATTAACTTATTTTTTATTATTTAAATTTTATTTTGATTCATTATTTTATTTTATTATAACTTGTTACAATATTTATTATATCTCTTCCTTCTTTATATTTGTTTCTTATTTTTTTTCTATTTTCTCGTATTTATTTTTATATCTCTTTCTTTGTCCATGTTCTTTCTTGAGTTTCCTTTAAATTTATCCTTTTAATTATTTATTATAAATGAATTAATATACTTTAGTCATAGAACTATATCCAGATAACTTATCTGCAGTAATTGCGGAAATATTTTTCTCAATAATATATTGTATAAAATAATATCATCTAATATTTGGTAATGCATTGTATAGTACTATTAGAATAAAAATAAATATTTTTAATAAAAATATCCTTTAATGAAGAATTTGTATAATTCTTTCAAGAATATCATATGATATTAATTTTTATATTAATTTTTATAAAAACTGATTGATTAGTGTGTTCAAAAAATAAATTAATTTTTTAAAAATAAAATATTCATTATTTTAAAAATTAATATATTGAAAATTTATTTATTTTTTAAATATATTAATATTAAAATAATATATTAATTTTTGAGAATTGCATTGATCAACGATGGTAATACATCAACCCCTTATCAGGCTTAATCCCTCCCTCTTAGGGGCATGTTCCGTGCATAGTATAGGATAATATCTTATAGTATAAGACCTGATAGTATAAGGACTGATTGTATATGACCTGATTGAATTTTAATATTATCCAGCGTTTGACACGGTATTGTATACTAGGAAGCACGGACACTTGTAAAAGCAAGAAGAGTCGGGTCCGACACGCTCCGACACGGCGACACGCTCCGACACAGTGTCGGACATGCGGTTGACTTTTTCCGACACGTTGACCATTCCTACACGCGAATTTGACCGTGTCCGACACGGTCAAATGGCATTTTCGTAATTTTTTTATTTTTTTATTTTTTTTAAATGTTTTAATTTTTTAAAAAAAATTATTTTTTTTTAAAATTAAAATATATTATTAAAGCTTCCACCTGATCATATCAATTTTTTTTTCTTTTTTTCCCCTTAAGAGATCAGAGAGAATGAGATACAACAAGAGCGTAATAGAGATATCAAGATAAGTTAATGCAGATAAGTTAATGCAGATAAGTTATATGCATTGAGCCCAAAATGACGTCGTTTTGGGGTGAAAATCAAGATATTTTTGTAATTTTAATTTATTTCAAAGTTATGATAGTCTATGTGATTATAATTTTGTAATATTTCAACACCAAAACAACGTCGTTTTGGAAGTAAATGCAGAAAACTTATCTGCAGTAATTGCGGAAATATTTTTCTCAATAATATATTGTATAAAATAATATCATCTAATATTTGGTAATGCATTGTATAGTACTATTAGAATAAAAATAAATATTTTTAATAAAAATATCCTTTAATGAAGAATTTGTATAATTCTTTCAAGAATATCATATGATATTAATTTTTATAAAAACTGATTGATTAGTGTTTTCAAAAAATAAATTAATTTTTTTAAAAATAAAATATTCATTATTTTAAAAATTAATATATTGAAAATTTATTTTTTATTTAAATATATTAATATTAAAATAATATATTAATTTTTGAGAATTGCATTGATCAACGATGGTAATACATCAACCCCTTATCAGGCTTAATCCCTCCCTCTTAGGGGCATGTTCCGTGCATAGTATAGGATAATATCTTATAGTATAAGACCTGATAGTATAAGGACTGATTGTATATGACCTGATTGAATTTTAATATTATCCAGCGTTTGACACGGTATTGTATACTAGGAAGCACAGACACTTGTAAAAGCAGGAAGAGTCGGGTCCGACACGCTCCGACACGGCGACACGCTCCGACACGGTGTCGGACATGCGGTTGACTTTTTCCGACACGTTGACCATTCCTACACGCGAATTTGACCGTGTCCGACACGGTCAAATGGCATTTTCGTAATTTTTTTATTTTTTTATTTTTTTTAAATGTTTTAATTTTTAAATAAAAATTATTTTTTTTTAAAATTAAAATATATTATTAAAGCTTCCACCTGATCATATCAATTTTTTTTTTCTTTTTTTCCCCTTAAGTAGATAAGAGATCATTGTTGTCAATTCCTATTACGCTCTTGTTGTATCTCATTCTCCCTGATCTCTCTCTGTAATATGATTTGTTCTCTCTATCTAATATTATATCTCTCCCATCCCAGTTTTTTTTTTTTTTATTAAAGCTTCCATCTTTATAACGTGTTGATTGGTATTATTAATTTAGTTTCATTTTTTTGTTAAATTATTAAATATTAAATGAAATATACACTATATAAATTAAAAATATTATTTAATATTAAAACGTGTCCCAACGTGTCGAAATCCATAATTTTTTAGAATTGACGTGTCGGAGTGTCGTGTCGTGTCGTGTCACGTGTCGCGTGTCGTATCAGTGCTACATAGATTGTATAAAATAATATATTGTATAAGATAATATCATCTAGTATTTGGTAACGCACTGTATAATACTATATAGGATAAAACTAAATATTTTTAATAAAAATATCCTTTAATAAAGAATTTATATAATTCTTCAAAAAAGGTCATATGATATTAATTTTTGTAAAAATTATTGATTAGTGTGTCGAAAACATAAATTAATTTTTATAAAAATAAAAATATTCAATATTTTAAATATTAATATATTGAAAAATTAGTTTTATTTTAAAATAATATATTAATTTTTGAGAATTGCACTGATCAACGATTTAATACACTAACCTCTTATCTGGTCTTATCTCTTCCCCTTAGGCCGGATTAAATTATACATCATTTTGATGTATTAAGGGATTCTGCTGTACAAGCTTATATTATACGATTGTCATATCAAACAACTGAAAATGTCATAACGTATAGTATAAGCTTATATTATCATGTCTTATACGTCACACCAAACATGCCCCAAGCCGGATTAAGTTATATATCGTTTTGATGTATTAAGGGATTCTGGTGTATAAACTTATATTATACGATGGTCACACCAAACAACTAAAAATGTCATAACGTATAGTATAAACTTATACTATCAGGCTGTAACATCACACCAAACATGCCCTTAGATTCTCGGTCTCACCCGAAACTAAACAATAATTAGAATTGTAAATACGACATTAAATTTATTGAATTAAATAATAATTAACATTTTGAATAATTTGTTCTATCTAAAGCAATATTTTGGAAATATAAAAATGTCAATATTTATTACAAATATTCATAATTCGATGATTGAATTTTTTTTAATTTTTAATTTTTCTAAAAATTCAAATTTTGGTATTGCTTGAGGAGTTCATACGATCAAAATTTTCATCTCTTTGAATATAATTTTCATTTTTTCTCACACTTTGAATTTATTGAAAATAAAATAATAGTGAAATATATTGATTCATTTTTCAAAAAAAAAAAAGTCAGAATAATGGTTCAAAAAATTAATATTCTACCAATAACTTCACTATTCAAGTAATAATAGATTATGTAAGATATTAGTCACACAACTTAAATAATATAAAATACTTAAATTATTCTCATTAAAAAAATTAATATCAAAATATTAGTATTAACAATAAATTTAATATTTTAAATTTTATAATAACTTTAAATAATCATCCCTAATAAATAGGAAATTATTTATTAAATCAATTATAATTTAATATCAATTTATAAAATAATAATAATTATGTTATTTACCATTTTTATTATCGTGAAATATGGATATAAAAATGAGAGAGAAGAGTGAAATTTTGAGATTACCAAAAAAAAAAGTGAAATTTTGACGAAATATATATTGTCATGTGACCAAATTTGATATACTCGCAAGTCGCAAACTCTTAATGTCTTTAAAAGCCTGAACATTATAATTAAATTTCTTGAAAATAGCAAATGCCTCTTCATATAGTTGTTCTTCCACTGCCACCTCTCCCACTGCAGGCCCATCAAAGTTGTCCAACCTGTTTATGCAATCCATAACTCTTTTTCAATGCAACCTGTTTATCGCATTGCCCTCTTCGATAAGCAACAACAGCAAGAGTAGGATCCCGCTTCTCACAATATTTACCAACAACATGAGAATCATAATATGGGTTGGTTGTGAGAAAATGCTCAGGATTGTTGTTGCTGCCAATGATGATTTTACCCAGAGCATTATGCACATGCACGTCCTGGCTTCCTTCACTTACAAGATGCTCCAAGAACTGAGTAAGCAAGCGGAGACGATTCCTATGCATAGAAAGTGAAATGAGAAAAGAATATGGCAATACTGGAGATGAAAGGTAAAGAGGAAACTAGCGCACCTCTTCTCACATTCTTCAACTAAAGGCTCAACTGGCAGAAGAGAACGAACTGAAAGTATAAGGCCTTTAATGAAATCTTCAGGGCATTCATCATCTAACAACTGTCCTACAACTAGAGGAGCATTTCTAGGATTGACCTAGAAGCAAGAAGTGTAATGTTTAAGTCTCAGTTTTAAAATTTGCTAAGGATTTAAAAAACACACAGATGCTAAGAATCACAAAATAAAAAACAACCCCGAAAACAAGTTACCTTTTGAACATAACCTTCAATATAGCGAAGCATGTTGTTAGTATAAAGATAATGTGTGAGATCAGGAACGAAACCAAAACGATCACACACATTAATCAATGGGCGTGCATCAGGAAGCTTGGCCACCATTAGAAAATTCTTTGTCTTTTCAGCATCATAAAAGTTTGATTCCCTAGTCACACGCTCTACCTCTTTAATATGTCCAGTTTTAGCAGCAGCTTCAATGTACTTGAAGTGAATATCAGGATCCTCACTATACAAGACAATAAAAAAACCAAAATTACAATAGAAAGAAAACTAGAAAAGGAAAGATGGCCATCTAGTGAGCTGAGGTCATGTTCATTCTCCAATAAGAAGGAAATACCTGGAGCTCAAATATGCACCCAAGAAAAAGTACAGTCCTTCATAGGATTTGAATTGCTCAAAGAGTTTAATGCATGCATCAACACCCAGCTGCTCAGAATATTCCTTAGCAATCTGCAATCATGTACTAGTAAGATTCTTTGATAAACCAGTTAAGGAATCCTAAAAACGAATAGAAAGGTCTTATAACAACATTAATTAAAAAACAGTACCAGCACAATTATTAGTAGATTTCCCCTAAGATCGACCAGTAAAAGATCTTTCATACACTCAAGTGCCCATTCTTTCGAAAGGGTTCCAAAGAATTCAACCAAAGCCTGAAAAGCACCATATAGTAAGAATATAAAACAATTATATGATAGATTAGGTCATTTGAGCACTTGCAATCCAAACCTGCGGTTCAATGGCATGTGTATTCACAATGACACGTTTGATGTCGGGAAACTCGGTATAATGCTGCACATGACACAAACAAAAAGGTTCAATATATTATTCAGACGAGAGAAATTACTCATCAGAATTCAAGCGAAGAACCTGAAGAGCCTGTGTGAAAAGGCCCGCCTTTTCACAGAGTTGTCCAATATGTGGGCGATCATAATGACTGAACATGCCATTGGCCAATATAGCAGCAGCAACATTTCGAAAGGACACTAGACAAATTTCCAGAACCTAAAAATGATACATGGAAAACTTTCAAATTTTTTTTTTGAAGTATATATATATATATAACCATTAAGTTCAGGGACGGAGATAACATCACAGAAAATAAAAGAACCTTTGTTTGAAGATATCCATGTTCAGGTAGGTTTGGTTTCAGCACATCCAATAAAAAGGCCGTTGCCTCACGGATCAAATTCCTCTAAAAAGTTACAAGAAATATATAAAAAAATGTTCCAGCACACATATAAGAAAAAGTTTAAAATTAATTTGGTTTCAAATAATTAGTATTGTTTTTCATTATCAATTTTCGAAAAGGAACATAATGGGAAGAAAATAAAAAAGATTGTACATGATACTGCCTTTTGAAACTACATCTAAATTAATGATACAAGAGCAGAATGAGCCAAATATCAATAAAACAAAAAAAAAAGTGAACTCCAGATATACCTGAAGAAAGAGATCAGTTATTGTATTGTAGTCAACGGGGCAACCTCCCTCCATTTGAGACATCATCAGGGAAAAATTTACAGCACCCTGCAATCAAGCAGGTTTTGAATAATGCTATACAAAAAACCAACATGGATGCTCGAGAAATAAACAATTCGAAGTAGATTAGCAAGATACAAATGTTGTTGAAAGGTAAACATAAGCATGAATAAACCATTTCCATTTGGATGCAACTAGAGGTGCTACTATTTTAAGCAAGTTATGCTACGCTCAGACTTCAGAGCAAAAACAAGTGCATCACAAAAGTGAAGGAACTCAAAGGTAAGGCGTAATTGAATCAAATATACTTCAGAGCAAAAACAAGTGCATCACAAAAGTGAAGGAACTCAAAGGTAAGGCGTAATTGAATCAAATATTTGATCAGAAATAACCGCATACCTGGGGGTCTGCCCGTAAAATTGTTTGCAGTAGGAACATGTAATCAGGTGTGTATCCAACCTTCAGCAAAGAAAAAGAGAAGAATGCATCAGAAATTTACTACAAAACAAAAAAAATAATTAAACTAAGTAATAAATGAGACAAGAATTTAATATTTGAATCACAATACCACTATTTTTATGATTCTACAAA
>JAVKPL010005909.1:0-25039 GCA_032173675.1 Gastrolobium villosum | reverse complement strand
CAATCTTCTTCTACATTAAGCTTCATTTGTTCAAAAGGATTCATCCCGGAGTCTTCATTATGTTTTCAATGATTAATTGGATAAACACACTGAGTACTGTCTTTTTTCTTCTATGTGCGTAAACAAGCAATCTACATCTTTGCCTTATAGCATGAACTGAAGCACACTTCATATTGCTTAATTTGGCTCCCTTGCTTCTAGTTATGCTGCTATTAAAGAGAATGCTGGTAATTTTTACAAGGTTCAAATAATGTTTCTATGCACTTGCTTATAGTTTCTTCCTTGGTTCAGCCATTGTATTGCAAATCCTTCCCAAAAGTAATCAAATGTAGTTGAAAATCAGGTTTACATGACATAGTAACTAACCTTTTAAAATAATACGGGGAAACCAAAGTCCTTTCGGCAGTGTATTTCTATCAAAGGGTCAAATGACGAGCCGTGCTAAGTTGGCTCGATATTTGATCTCAACTCGAAATCTTAAGTCATTAATTTAGAGGTATGTATTGGTCGAATTGAACTGAATTTTTTGAAAAATCGAACTGAATTGATTTAAACTGTTAGTTCGAAAATGATTCGCTTCAAAACATATTCGGTTTGGTTTAAAAATGGTTTGGTTCGATTTGAAACCGATTCGGATCGATTTTATTATGAAAAGAAAAGAAATTAAAAAGTTAAAAAAATAAAGTAATAAAAATCGGTTCGGTTCTTGAGCTAGTTTCAAAAATCAGTTCGGTTGATGAACTGGTTATTAAAAAATCAGTTATTTTAAGTGTAGTGCAGTTCAGTTCACAGTTTGGTTCAATTTTTTGATTATTTTGTATATTCCTATATTTATATTTGTGTCTTTAACACTTGTATTGTCCTCACTTAGTTTGTGTAATCACTCCCACTTACATTTTCATTTTCAACAAACCTTTCGTGTATGCAAACTTTCCTACTATGAACTTGCTAGAAAATAATCAAATGTGAAATATTGTTCATAAATTGGTAAAAGGATAAAAATAATTTTAAATTGAAACATTATGTGACATTTTTTCAAGGCGTCGCCGAAATAGCAGCCTAAATTCTACGTTCTTCTATGGTTCGAGTCTTCGAGAGTATCACACCTTTAGGAGTCATAGACAAAACTTGGAATGAAGAGAAATTTTTTGTATCAATTTCACATTATCATTTAGTTAGGTGTTAATTTTTTACAAATTGAATGAATGTTTAATTTCAATTCGCTTTTGATATAAAACATTTTTACATAATTATTCAATTATATATACAAGGAATTTTTTTTAGTACATATACATACAAGGAAATTATCTATTACTATATACTAAATTAAATAACACTTTCTTGATAGTATCTTAATATGTTTTTTCTGCTCTCCTTTAAATAATGACACATGAATTTATTAACTTCTCTTTTTTCAAATTTCAAATTTAAATTTTTTAATTAATTACATATATCTTCTTTGCAATTTTAAATATTTTTTCTCTTTTAATTTGTACTTTTTTATATTTGTATGAATTAATTATGTATATTTTTCTTATAAATTTTAATATACACTCATGATAAATTATATAAGTAATATATTTTCAATCGCCTATTATAAAAAAAATACCGTTTAAGTTATTTTAATAATATTATAAACAAGATTATATTATAATACAAGATTTCTCTTTTTTTTGAAAATTTTCCACTGATTCATCAATTAGTTCACGAATTTGGTCGAGTGGGCAAAATCTATGATGCGCGGACATGACACGACACGCCGACACGTTAATTTAAAAAATATTATATTTGGACATGTTTTGATATTAAATACAAATTTTAATATATATAATGTAATTTATATTTAATACATATAAGAGTCCGTAATAAGTCATATAACAAATCAAATATTTAAAATTCATAATATAAGTATAAATATAAATAATTTTTCATACTTTGTTAATTTTTTATGTCAAATCTCATAACAGATAAAAATTAATTTATAAATTATTTCTTTTATATTTAGTTAACAAATAAAATTAAGGTTTAAAAAAAAAAAACGTGTTCAGCGTTGACCGCGTGTCCGAAAAAATTGACTGCGTGTCAGAAAAGCATGTCAGAACGTGTCCAAGCATTGACCGCGTGTCCCCAAATGTTGATCACATGTCCGACACGCAAATTTTGTAAAAAAAGTTCGTGTCCGTGTATAACAGGGCAAAACTATAAAGACGACAAAACTTTCTTATTTAAGTTTTAACACAAACTCGTATCCAAAATTCAGATTGGATGAGCGTTTGGTAAAAGAAAAAAAAAAATTTATCGAAAAAAAATAATTTCCCAGAATATGATGGGAAATTTTTTTCCTGGGTAAGTTATTAAAAGGTATTTGGTAGACCAATTTTTTTTTCCAGGGATGTTGAGTTAATTTTTTCACCTCATGGAAAAAAAACAATTCCATCTCTTTAATGGTAATCATCCCCAATTATTTTATATAGAAAAGCAAATGATGATGGGAAAAAAATTTCAACCATATTTTTACTTCACCTCCTATCAAATATAGACAAATAATTTTTCATCCAATTTTCTTAAAATATTTTTTTTACCTCCTACCAAATACGCTGAGATTAAGCTAAAATAATTTTGTGCCAATGTATCGATATGCTTCATGGTATGATAATACAAAGTTTAAGAGTATAAAGTAAGGAAAAAATTACTCTCATGTTACATATGATAAATTTCTCTCCCATACACCTTTTTTTCGATAACTTTGTCACCTTTTTTTGAATGGTGGAGCCCACAAATTTATCTGTATGGCATGACTCAGCTATCTTCTTTAACATGATATTAATTAAACCCATAAAGTAAATGGTTCCGGGAGAACCGTCCTTTACAACAAGTGTAATAGTAGAATAATTAAAGGGGAATACTTTTCTTATATTGTAGGAAAATAATTATTTTATATTGTAGAAATAAAATCACAAGTGAGACCCAAGTAAGAGGAGAGAGAAAAAAAAGATGTGGGACCTTCCCCTCTTCTTTTTTTTTAATAAATTCAAAGATATCCTCTGGCCGTAATCGAAGACTAATCCCCTTCGAGCACTGTTGGACCCTTTCGGACGGGCGGCTATCCCAAATCCTTTTTTTTCCTTTCCCAGTGCTCGAATTCGAGACTTCTGGTTAAGGGACCCAAGCTCCTTACCACCTGTGTCAAAGGAATTTGGTGGACCTACTCCTTTTGTGTGTAGGAAAATTGATTCTCTTATCTGAATTGAGATAAATATATCTCATAATTAAATAATTGATGAATAGATACATATATAAAAATCGTAAATCCAAAATTAAATCCAATCGTAGTACGATTCTGCAAAATCTGAAACCCCTCTTATACCAGCATTCAATGCAGATACAGAAAAAATGATGATTGGGGTCTAAGGACACTATTATTGTGGCCTGAGGCAAACGTTAGAAAATGTACAACCAGGTAAACTTAGGTGAAATTGTTGTCAGAATTCAGAAATTGTGTCTCATATCACTATGGTTCAGACGGATATATATGGCTTCGGGTATGTTAGCCAATAGCCAGCATGCTCGAAAGGAAATTTCTGGCAATTACCAAATGTTATTGCAGATGCTTATAAAGATGGGCAAATCTAATACGTAATATAATATTTTACAAAAGAAAGATTTATTGTACCTGAGTCTTATGTCATATTTATCATGAGATCACAAAAATATTTGTCTCTTTCATAAGTTAGGTCACAACTAGTTTTATCTTTTCTTATACTTAACCCATAATTAAAACTTTTATTTGCATATATATATATATATATAGGGAAATATTACTCTCATGTTGCATGAAAGTAGTTCTCTCATATTATAGAAAGAATTTAAATGGGGCCCATCATTTAAAAGCAAAAATGAAAAAAGAAAAAAGAATTGATACAATTTTCGAAATGAGAGAAAACGAATCTCATGTAAAATGAGAGTAGTATTTCCTATATATATATACATATATATATGAGGTAGGATCCTTTGACACCGGTATCAAATTTGAAATTTGACACCTCATCCAAGAGTCGTTAGATCAAAAAAGATCAACGGTGTCACATGCTTACAAATCAGAACCATTGATTTTTTTTTGATCTAACAGCTCTCAGATGAGATGTCAAATTTAAAATTTGACACTGGTGTCAAAGGATCCTACTTATATATATATATATATATATATATATATATATATATATATATATATATATATATATATATATATATATATATATATATATGAGAAAAATATTTCTCAAACTGCTTGAGATATATTTATCTCTAATTTCAAAACTACATCGTTTTGTTTATTTATTTTTTTATATTAATTGATTCACCTTTGAATGGTTATGATTCTTTTTTTTTTCTCTCTTCGTTTATCATCATTAATTCATTTTTGTACAGTTATGATTTAGTAACCGGAGATAAAGTCATCTTTGGCAGCTTGAGAAACGACAAGACACACAGACACACACACATATATGTATATAGTGAAAAACATTTCTTAAGCAGTTTGAGATAAGTTTATCTCCGATCACCCTAAAACTATGTTGTTTAATTTATTAATTTTCTTATATTAATTGATTTACCTTTGAATGGTTATGATTCCATTTTTCTCTCTCTTCCTTTATCACTATTGATCCATCTTTGTACGGTTATGATTTAATAGCCGGAGATAAAATTATCTCAAACAGCTTGAGAAACGATAAGCCCATATATATATATAGGTAAAATCATTTCTGCACCCGCTTTACGTACAACAACGACAGGTGTATGGTTATGATTCCTCACATTTAATGCTTTCATCCTTTGTATGGTTACGATTTCCTACATTTAATGTTTTCAACTATATATATGGCCTATGAAGCACCGACACTTCAAAAACTCTGACGTGTCGTTTCCGACACTCACGGACACTCCGACACTCTGCGACACTCCAACACATGTTATAAAATATTCAAAAAAAGGTTTTAAAGTTATGTTGCATTGAGTTTTTAGTTCTAACTACTAGATTCGTTGGATTACAATTACTATTTTATTGAGTTTAATATAAATATTTGGGATATCTTATGTTTCTTTGCAAAATTTATGAATATTAAAAGTTTAGATTTATTTTTTTGTTAAATTATTGAATATTAAATATAATATAGACTACATAAATTAAAAATATTATTTAATATCAAAACGTGTCAAAATCTATCATTTTTTAGAATTAACGTGTCGGAGTGTCGTATCGTATCGTGTCACGTGTCCCGTGTCGGTATCGGTGCTACATATTATTTGGAAAGTACTTAATTGCTGCACGTACAACAGGTGCAGAAATGTAAACCCCATATGGCCATATATATATATATATATATATATATATATATATATATATATATATATATATATGTAGGATCCTTTGACACCGGCGTCAAATTTCAAATTTGACACCTCATCTGAGAGCTGTTAGATCAAAAAAGATCAACGGTGTCACATGTTTACAAATCAGAGCCGTTGATCTTTTTTATCTAACGGCTCTTAAATGAGGTGTCAAATTTGAATTGTGACATCGGTGTCAAAGGATCATACCTCATATATATATATATATATATATAAATGTAACATACTTAATTTTGGGTGATATATATTTTAAAGCTCCTTATTATCCGGAATCTATTTTGGATATTGACCAACATCAATTGCGTCAAATGGATTCATTTAGGGGATAAAGCACCACCAAATATGTTAATCAATTATAATTTTTTCGGCGTTACAAGATTCGAATTCTAATTTTTTTTAGGGGAATCAAACACTTAAAGTGTGAAGTTAGTAAAGTATTGACATATTATAAAGAACCGAAATTAGTGAACCAAGTAAATTATTTTGCTATTACATCATTAATTATGGTGCTAATTATTAACTAAATATGATACTTAATCACTAATTAATGATGTGCCAGTAATTTATTGGCCTAGTCTAACAAGCACGGACACGCGGTCAATTCTTTGACTCGCAGTCAACTTTTTCCAACACGCAGTCAACGTTCGGACACGTTTTTTTTTTTTTTTTAAATCTTAATTTTATTTTGTTAACTAAATATAAAAGAAATAATTTATAAATTAATTTTTTTCTGTTATGAAATTTGACATGAAAAATTAACAAAATACGAAAAATTATTTATATTTATATTTATGTTATGAAGTTTAAATATTTGATTGGTTATATGACTTATTATGAACTCTTATATGTATTAAATATAAATTATATTACATATATTAAAAAATTTATTTAATATCAAAACGTGTCCCAACGTGTCGAACTATGACTTTTTTTTAGAATTAACGTGTCGGCGTGTCGTGTTGTATCGTGTCCCTGTCCGTGTCCGTACATCATAGTGTCTACTGCATCTAACTTATGTGCACAAAATTTATGTATATGTTTTTTTAGTAAACATGTTATTTATTTAATAAAAAATAATTTGTCAATACTTTATTAGCATAGTAAAGTTTGATACAATTCTTAGATTTGTATTTAACTAAGGGTTTTATGTTTATCATGTAACATGATATAACATCATTTTTCTACACACACATTAAAGAGGTGGGGTCCACATGTTTTTCTTTCTCTTTCATCATTCCAATTTCTCTCTCCATTTTTATGTGTGTTGAAAATAACACTTAGATCATGTAACATAAATTAATAAAACCCTTTAACTAATGTGGTCCGAACACTTTTGGGTGACTTTTAACAAGTCAAACCATTCACTTATTAATGATAATAATCCTATCTTAAGAATATTTATATGATGGACAGATGTAAAATCATTACAAAATAAATGCAAAAGAGAAATTAATTATGATTGGGAGTAACCTGATCTAATTCTTAAAGATAGTAGTGATGTTTAAAAGGATTTGAGAGTGTATCCTCTCCTGTGGAAAAGTGGTTATATGGTCATGTTATTTGATCACAACCATTCATTGGTGATGAGATAAAAGAGAGAAAAATGTATAATTTTTAAATAAGTGGTTGTGATCAAATAACATGACCAAATGACCATTTTTCCACATGAGAGGATTCATTCCCAAAAGATTTATACACATAAACAAATACATGAGTAATGTACTTCCAGACTTTCTTGCGTAAGTGTATTTGAAATTTGAGTTTTTCGCAAAGGAACGTTTATATAAGTAGCGCGCAAGTATACACAACAACATACTTATATAGAAATTTGTGAAATTCGCAGTATGGTTATAATTTTGTGGAATTTATCTCCATTGTTTTTATTTAGTGCCGGTGCTTGTAGTTGAATGCCATACTGCACGCAATTTTAGATTTTTTTCGGTAGAAAAAACGTCTGTAGTTTATATGAAATTTTCTAGTAGTAAGGAAATCCTTTTTTTCAACAAATTTGGTTTGGGGGGCAACCCTTTTTTTCAAAGTTAGTAAGGAAATCAATATGGTATTTGGTTTGGTACACTCATCCCTTACAGTTTGGACCACCGTCTATGGTTCATGCCAACTCTCTTGCCGAATATACTATGGCTTCCACGACAGATAGTGAGATACCGAGGTGGATTAATTGTGGTGTGGGACATTGAAGTTGAGAAGAGAAGGGACATGTCCCTTACATGAGGAAGAGGAAGCCATCATTGCTAGATCGGTTGGACGAGGAAGAGCAATTCAATTACCTTAATTAGGTTGGTTGCTTATTTTTGGAAGCTGGCCCACATACTTTTTGACATGAAATATATGTAAAACATAGAGTTTGTGTCCTCTACTTTAGGGTTTTCATACACGAACTCAATTTATAAGAATTTTGGGAAAATTATATTTTCACATTCATGGGGGTACTAACCTTTATGCATGATCGCGAAAGATTATTTGTTCTTCAAAAGCCTTTTATTGAAACCTTTATCAATGTCTTTACCTTTCTTAATACACTCCTTTCTCGATGAAAACTTGAGGCGGCTCTATTGGTCAGAGAATGAATGGACAAGTTTCTATCCTTTATATAAAGGGTTTGCGTTTTCTAAAGTTACTTTAGATAACTTCATTTAATATTCATCGAAACGACGTCATTTTTGGGCGAAAATCATGGTGTTTTTATAATTTTAATTTATTTCAGGGTTATAATAGTTTTTATTATTCTAATTTTTTAATTTTTCAACCCAAAACGACGTCGTTTTGATGACTATTAGATAAAATTATCTAAAGTAACGTTAGATACTTTTTTCCCTTATATAAATTATGCATCCAAAAGACGTGACTTTTCACATCCCATTGATATGATTACTCCCGTCAAGCAAGTCAAAAAACCTCTTCACAAAAGTAATTTGCTAATGGTCATTTAGCCCCTTCATTAATTATTAAATCATATGCATTTATCACATGTACATGAGATATTTCTTACATTCTCCCACTTGGCTCATGTGATATATGTCATCTCATGATTTAACAAAATATCAAACATAATACATATAATCTTAGCTAAAAGATTTCAAATATATTGGTTGCATCATAAGTCATGGTTAAGGATTGAAATTCATAAGACTGGGGATAATATGTTCTTTTAACACTATGTTTATGAAATTCGTCTCTAATGACAAAAAATTTCATTCCATACATTTAACATCTTTAGAATACTTGTCATTTTAAGAAAAGAAGATTGCTATGGAATCATCACATTCAGTTTCTGTTACTTGGCAATAATGTCGACTAATCCAAGTCCTGAAAATTGAAATAATATTCCATAACCATTTAGTCTGAATCATGGCCTCAAGGCATGCCACAAATCCAGCTTTCATAGTGAATGCAGTAATTACTCATTGCTTCATGCATTTCCATACAATACCTTTTTTAGTTACGAGATTCAAATAACCAAAAGAATTTCCTGTATCTACACAACCAAATTTTTTGAATCTAAATGTGTGATTATTTCGTCAAACCATTAAAATAAGCATGTTATCTTTAATTGCTTCCAAATAACTAAGAACTTTCTTTGCAACTTCCTTAAACTATAATTACTCTAGTACCTTTCAAGTGCAAATGGAATTTCTTTCGTCTGCTTTCATTTCATTCTAAATCTCTTTAAAACTTCATTTACGTATATTTTCTGAGATAAGCCTATTGAGGAATGAACTTTAACGAATAAAGAGAAATCACAACGCTTAAAATTTAATTTCCTTCTTTTTTTTAGTTTTTCCTTTTCACCGAACATTGAGCATTTAACATATTTCCACACTAGTTTAAGGACACATGTACATCCAAATAATTATGCCTATGTTTTTATATTCCAAAATGCTATAAACATTATTTTTATTTGAACTTGTGATGGGTCATAATAAAAAAAATGGTCAACTAAGCTCAAGGGTTATAATAAAGGGACAATGCAAGGTTGACAATTTGGTTAAAGTGTTTAATCAAAACAAAAATGCATTAATGATGTTCATGCATACATGCCAAAATGTAGTTTACAACAGAATTAAAGCAAGTTTTAAATATAGATATAAGATACCTTTTGATGATAACAAAAAGTAACAACAAGAAAAGGAAAATCTTAATCAATAGCAAAAATTATCAATCATGTCTGAAAATTGAAGATATATAAAGGAGTCATGTAAAACTATTTGCCCCATGGGTAATATTATATGTCAATTGATTTAATTAATAAAAAGGGCATTATGGTAATTTTGACTATTAAAGGGAAGTTACTTAAAGATAACTGTTGATAGGCCAGTTATGAAAACGTTCATATGGTCAGTTTCTGATAAAAGGGGTCTGACAGAAACAAAGTTCCTTCTGAGTCTGCCTAGCAAAGTTGTATCCAATCCCTATTAAGAAGATAAAAGAACAGATAAAGGTTAAGGCTTAGAGAAAGGCATTCCACCATCAAAGTTCTTCCGCATTAATGGAGAAAGGTACACTTATGTGAAACTCATGAATTCTAAAGATCCCCTTTCATGTTCTTGAATGATTACTGTTGAACATGAGTCACTGATTAATGCTTACATATGGTATCAGATCATGTGTTTAAGAATTTATGTTTTTTCATGTATGATTATGATGAATTATTGATTTGGAAAAAATTAGGGTTCTTTGCAAATTATCGATTCCGATTTGAGAACTGAGCATTTCTGGAAGAATTGCATGATTTAATTACTGAGTGCGTCGGTTTCAATTCACTTTCAGAATGCCAAGCATTTGTGTTTTTGATTTGAATATGGCTTATCGGTTTTCGTGTCCTTTAATGATAAAGCATTTGAAGCAAATTCTTAAATTGAATTTGTTAACAGACAAGGACAGAATGTACGAAGCAGATTTTTCAATTCAATACATGTTACGGTTTTTCCAACGAAGGTTCACATTCATACATTCAAAAAATATTATTGGATGAATTATTGAATGATGCACAGTATGTTATTTATTTTTTTAATGCCATTCGGTTTTCCATTTTGCACCGTAATATCACTGATTAATTTTCGGTGGTCATTTTGCTAAACTGTCAATGATTATGTGATGTGATTGGATTAAAATTAAATGTGAAAATTTAATCCTATTATTGTTTATGAAATATTAAAGTTTTGAAATTAATTATGGTAGATTTGTTAGTCACCAAAGTGGCCAAATCTTGAAGAGTTATTTTAATTTCAAATATTATGATTTTATTTCAATTACCATGACTGTGATGCTATGAATAGTATGATATAATTATCTGGTTGTGGTATATTGAAGTTCATTATTATGGAACAGTTGGGGATCAACCCAAAGGTTGATTATTTGTTTTATAAAATGAACATGGATGTTGGTATTGTTGGCATATTTCCTCATATTTGGACATCCAAAGATGACAAATATATATGATAGGGGTATGCATCATTGCCAAATTATGTGAAATTTATATAGCATCATTATAGTTAATGTTGTATGTTAATGGATCCCCAAAGGTGAACATTGATATGCATTGAAATTAGTATATTTGAATCTGTGAAGTATGTTAGTATGTGGCATGTATGACTCAAAGCATTAATGTTTAAATGTTATTCCTTACAGTACCTGTTGCCACACATTCCATGTTCTCAACTGTTACAGTTTTTAATGGGCTGAACTTCTCTGAATGGAAAGAGCAAATCCAATTTTACCTTGGGGTAATGGATATGGATATGGCTCTTAGAGAAGAGGAACCTGGTGCTATTACTCCTGAAAGCACTGAGGATGAAAGGAACCATTTTAAGAACTGGGAACGATCCAACAGATTAAGTTTGATGTACATGAAAATGAGCAAGCAACATTAAGTCAGTTCTTCCACAAACTGAAAGTGCCATCGAAATGATGAAACTTGTGGAAGAGCGCTCCTAAACTGCTGATAAGTCTCTTGCTGGGACACTTATGAGTACACTGACCACCATGAAATTTGATGGTTCGCATAATATGCATGAGCATGTTATTGAAATGACAAGCATTGCGGCAAAATTAAAAGCATTGGGAATGGATGTGGATGAGAACTTCCTGGTGCAGTTCGTATTGAACTCATTACCGTCTGAGTATGGTCATTTCCAAATGAACTATAACACCATGAAAGACAAATGGAATGTGCATGAATTGCACAGTATGCTAGTTCAGGAGGAAACCAGACTCAAGAATCAGGGAGCTCATTCCCTAAATTATGTAAAGCATCAAGGAGCTGAAAAGAATAAAGGTAAGAAGCATGAGAAGAAAGGAGGAGGAGGAGGACCCCTTAAAGTTGATGAGGCCTCTTCTTCTAAAATCCACAAAAAGGAAAGTAATGCAAAGATGAGGTGTCATTTCTGTAAAAAGGAAGGGCATTTCAAAAAGGATTGTCTAAAACGTAAGGCTTGGTTCAAAAAGAAAGGTAAGCCTAGTGCTTATGTATGTTATGAATCAAACCTGGCTGAAGTTCCTTATAATACTTGGTGGATTGATTCTGGTTGTACTACTCATGTTTCTAATACAATGCAGGGATTCCTTATGACCCAAACCACAAGGCCAAATGAAAAGTTTGTCTTTATGGGCAATAGAGTGAAAGTTCCGGTGGAAGCTGTTGGGACTTACCGTTTAATTCTCGACAGTGGATATCATTTGGATTTATGTGAAACTCTTTATGTACCTAGTATATCTAGGAATTTAGTTTCAATTTCCAAACTTGATGTTGCTGGATACTCTTTTAAATTTGGTAGTGGTAGTTTCAGTTTGTACAAGCACAATCATTTGATTGGTAATGGTACTTTATGTGATGGATTATATAAATTATGTCTTGATAATCTTTATGCTGAAACGCTTATGACTCTGCATCATAATGTTGGTACTAAACATACCTTAATTAATGAGTGTTCCGCTTACTTGTGGCACAAACGTTTGGGACACATTTCCAAAGAAAGGATGAAAAGATTGGTAAATAATGAAATCCTTCCGGATTTAGATTTTACTGATTTAAATGTTTGTGTGGATTGTATTAAAGGAAAATAAACAAAACACACAAAGAAAGGAGCCACAAGGAGCACACAGCTTCTTGAAATTATACACACTGATGTATGTGGTCCGTTTGATGTTAATGCCTTCAATAAAGAAAAATATTTTATCACTTTCATTGATGATTATTCACGTTATGGTTATGTCTATTTGCTGCATGATAAGTCTCAAGCTGCAAATGTTTTGGAGATTTATATTAATGAAGTTGAAAGGCAATTAGACAGAAAGATGAAGATTGTCAGGTCTGATAGGGGTGGTGAATATTATGGAAGGTATGATGAAAGTGGACAACATCTGGGCCCATTTGCTAAATTTCTGGAAAAGCGTGGTATTTGTGCTCAATACACAATGCCCGGTACACCGCAACATAATGGTGTATCTGAAAGGCATAATAGGACCTTACTGGATATGGTTAGGAGTATGTTAAGTAATTCTTCTTTACCCATTTCATTGTGGACTTATGCTCTAAAAACTGCCATGTATGTATTGAATAGGGTTCCTAGTAAGTCAGTTCCAAAGACTCCTTTTGAACTTTGGACTGGAAGGAAACCTAGTATAAGACACCTGCATGTTTGGGGTTGTCAGGCAGAAATTAGATACTACAATCCGCAAGAAAAGAAACTGGATGCAAGGACAATCAGTGGTTATTTCATTGGTTATCCAGAAAAATCGAAAGGGTATAGATCTTACTGTCCTTATCATACTACAAGGATTATTGAATCTGAAAATGCAAGGTTCATTGAGAATGGTGAAGTTAGTGGGAGTGAAACACCACGTAAAGTGGATATTCATGAAGTGAGAATACAAGTTCCATTGACTTGTAGCTCTAGTAAAGTTATTGTTCCTTATGCTATTGAACCAATCAATAATAATGAAGGACAAGTTAATGATCCCACTACTCATGAAGAAATCATTGTTGATGAACCGAATGAACCCATAGTAGAAGAACCACAACAAATAGCATTAAGAAGATCTCAAAGAGAAAGGAGACCTGCTATTTCTAATGATTATGTGGTATATCTACAAGAGTCTGAATTTGACATGGGTATTCAGGATGATCCAGTAACATTTTCACAAGCCATGAATGGTGAAAATGGTGATAAATGGTTAGATGCTATGAAAGATGAGTTGAAATCTATGGAACAGAACAAGGTTTGGGATCTTGTTGAGTTACCAGAAGGGTGCAAGAGAGTTGGTTGTAAATGGGTCTTTAAGACCAAACGTGACTCTCATGGTAACTTAGAACGTTACAAGGCCAGACTTGTTGCAAAGGGATTCACTCAGAAAGATGGCATTGACTATAAAGAAACTTTTTCACCAGTTTCAAAGAAGGATTCTTTAAGAATTATTATGGCATTGGTGGCTCATTATGATCTAGAGTTACACCAAATGGATGTGAAAACTTCCTTTCTAAATGGAAATTTAGATGAAGATGTGTACATGGACCAACCAATGGGGTTCATAGAAAAGGGTAAAGAGCACATGGTGTGCAAACTTAAGAAGTCAATATACGGACTTAAACAAGCTTCACGACAATGGTACCTTAAGTTTAATGATATTGTTGTTTCTTTTGGATTTAAAGAAAACATCGTTGATCGATGTATATATCTGAAGATCAGCGGGAGCAAGTTTATATTATTGATTCTGTATGTTGATGATATTTTGCTGGCAACTAATGATCTTGGTCTTTTAAATGAGACTAAGAAGTTTCTCTTTAGGTACTTTGAAATGAAAGATATGGGTGAGGCAGCTTATGTGATAGGAATAGAAATATTTCGTGATAGATCACAAGGACTGTTAGGTTTGTCTCAGAAAGCATATATTAATAGAGTTCTAGAGAGATTCAGAATGGAAAACTGCTCATCATCTCCAGTTCCAATTCAGAAAGGAGATAAATTTAGTCTCATGCAATGTCCTAAAAGTGAATTGGAACGAAAAGAAATGGATGCAATTCCGTATGCATCATTAGTTGGGAGTTTAATGTATGCTCAGACTTGTACGAGACCAGATATTAGCTTTGCAGTTGGGATGTTGGATAGATACCAAAGTAATCCCGGTATGGATCATTGGAAAGCTGCAAAGAAAGTTCTGAGATATTTGCAAGGAACTAAAGGTCACATGCTTACTTATAGAAGGTCTAACAACCTTGAAGTGATTGGATACACAGATTCAGATTTTGCAGGATGTGTAGACACAAGAAAGTCTACATGTGGTTACCTGTATCTTTTAGCTGAAGGAGCTATATCATGGAAAAGTGCGAAGCAGACTGTAATAGCTGCGTCCACTATGGAAGCTGAATTTGTGGCATGCTTTGAAGCCACAATTCAGGCTAAATGGCTACGGAACTTTATTTCAGGGCTTGAATTGGTCGACAATATTGAAAAGCCGCTGAAAATTTATTGTGATAATTCCGCAGCAGTCTTCTTTTCTAAAAACGACAAGTATTCCAAAGGTGCTAAACATATGGAATTAAAGTACTTTGCCGTTAAAGAAGAGGTTCAGAAACAAAGAGTGTCTATAGAGCATATTAGCACCGATCTTATGATAGCTGATCCCTTGACAAAGGGATTACCGCCCAAGACATTTACTGGTCATGTATGTAGAATGGGCATTACGTTAGCTAATGAATGATGACAATTATTGTTATGTATTAAGTATTGACACTCTGAGCTCATTGATGAATATATGTTTCTGATTTTGTCTTGTTTTCAATTTATGAATGCATGCAAGTATATGTGATGATATTGAAAATGTCTATGGTCCGTTATAAAGACATTATTGTTGGACATAATGTATACTTCCTATTAAAGTATCATGTTAGGAAGAAGAGTCAATATAGTGGTACATGGAAGAGACTATGCCGACTTGATAGCATACAACCGCCATAACTCTTGTTGATTTTATTTCTAATAATGAATTATGATGAGGTCAATGTATAGAACCTTAGCCTAGTAAATGCGCATTACAATGAGTGTTGATTAAATCATGAAGGGACACCTCGTGACATGAGCCAAGTGGGAGAATGTAAAACTATTTGCCTCATGTGTAATATTATGTGTCAATTGATTTAATTAATAAAAAGGGCATTATGGTAATTTTGGCTATTAAAGGGAAGTTACTTAAAGATAACTGTTGATAGGCCAGTTATGAAAACGTTCATATGGTCAGTTTCTGATAAAAGGGGTCTGACAGAAACAAAGTTCCTTCTGAGTCTGCCTAACAAAGTTGTATCCAATCCCTATTAAGAAGATACAAGAACAGATAAAGGTTAAGGCTTAGAGAAAGGCATTCCACCATCAAAGTTCTTCCGCATTAATGGAGAAAGGTACACTTATGTGAAACTCATGAATTCTAAAGATCCCCTTTCATGTTCTTGAATGATTACTGTTGAACATGAGTCACTGATTAATGCTTACAAGTCACACTAGAAGAATAATGACAATAAAAGTTACAAGAACATGGATAAGTTTTGAAGAAACCTAGCAATTGATTAAGAGCAACAAGACAGAATTATAAGAGCAAAATCAAAGGCAGTAATCTATGGAAACTTCAAAAGAAGTTCAATGTCACAGACCATGGTAAAATAGGATCAAGTCCAATAAACATATAAGTATAGTCAAATCCAACAAGTCAAGTATCAACTTCTTGTGAAGATTCAAGATGCAAGAAAGTGATTGTTAACAAAAGAAAGTCTAAATGGTAGTGTAGAAAAAAAAAATAAAGAAAAGAAATGCATGAATATGAATACTAATTGGCTTGAAGAAATTAAAAAGGAACGCAAAAAAAAGTAAAAAATTAATTTTCATATAAAAAATAAAATCTAAAAGGTAGTGTAGATAAAAAGATGAAAAAAAACAAAAAACAATAGAGGTATATAAATACGAACGGTGTTTGGCATGAAGAAGTTAAAAAGGAATATGAAAGGTCTGTTTGATTGTGTTTTGGTTTTTTTGTTCTTAAAATTGTTTTGTAGAATAATTATGGAAACAATTGTTTTCTGTGTTTTTTTTGTTTCGAAAGTTAAAAATCGAAACAGAAAACAAAAACAACTCAGACATGTTCTATAAATTTGATTCTACAAACAAAAAAATAGTTACAGTTTTTAATTTTTTTTTTTTTACCAAACGAGTTTTTTTTTTTTTTTAGTTCTGAAAACTAAAAAACTTTTTTTAAAAACAGTAATCAAATAGAGCCAAAAAAAATCAAAAAATAATTTTCAAATAAAGAAATTCTAGAAGGTAATGTAAACAAAAGGATATAAAAGAAAAGAGATGCAAGAATATGAATAGTAGCTCTGATTTTGGTTCATATTTTCTTTCATTTTAGTCTAATAATACTTGAATACTTTCTATGAGTTGAGGATTTGTTTCCCATTCAATATTTTTATAAGGGGAGAGTTATATTTATAAACTTTTTGTTTATAAATTATACTTCAATCAAGAGTGTATGATCGGTCATACTTAGTGTAATTTGTAAAAAAAAAATTGTAAACGGATCATTCTCTTATTATATAAACAAAAAAATAGGGTTTTTAATTCCAAAAAAAAAAGGGCCAGACTCACAATTAAGACTTCAGTGATCCTTTTCTTTGTTGAATATATTGGTTAAAGCAAATAGAATACCTTGAAAATGTCAACTACTGGTTAGAGCTTGCAAAATAGGCTTGACTTGGTGGCCCAACCCGCGCCATCCACTAAATGAGATGGGGTGGGCTAAGTTTTTTAACCCATCTCAAAAGTGGGACGGTCTCATTTTTTGGCGGGTTGATGACGGGCATAGATGGGTTGAGGCGGTTTAGCGTAAAATAGACTCGTGTTGACGGGCCGACCTGCCAAATGGGGTGGGGCAGACCTAGTTTTTTAACCCACTTTAAAAAATGGGGCAAGACAGACAGACTTATTTTTTGGTGGGTTGATAGCCACTTTACCACCTCTAACTACGATGCATCTGGAGAGTCCGACGGATATCATCCAATAACTCTTTATTGAGTTCACATTTTATGAAGGGAAAAATGTTTATCCTTTTAAATGACACAACTTATATCCTTTCACTCTCACAAAGAGGTGAGACCCACATCTTTATTTTTTTTTATCAACTCTCTCCTCCTATATCTATCTCTTTCTCTCTCTCTTAAAATAACACAACTTTACATCCTTTAAAATGACATACACTTTTCCCTTTTATGAATTGGGTTTTGTCTTAAATTGATTTTTGGATGTCATTCATATAATCTTAAGAGTGCGTGTCACATGTCTATCTTACACACAAGTAATAGATTTGTCTATCTTACACACTAGTAATAGATTTTCATTCCTTTTGCTTTTGGGTTTAACTTTTCTTATGTTGTAGGATTGTAGGAGAGAAAAAAAGTAGAGAGAAGTTGAATGTGGGTCCCATAATTTATATTTAAAAAGAAAAGAAAAATTAATTGACACGGAAAACGAATTTGTGTAGGAAAATGATGTTGTCTCATGTAGCATGAGAGTATCATTTCCCTTTGCTTTTATACTTTTAGTATAAGAACTATTTCATATTCCTCACATATGCTTAATAAATGAATAATGAAAGTCACTTCCTAAGCATACATTGTCTTCAATGTTCCAGCGTACGTCACTACGTCCAAGGGTGAATCTACATGGGGCATGCATGGGCGGCCGTTCCCCTCTAAAATCTGAAAAAAAATATTTACATCCCAAAAAAATACATAGCATGTTTCATTTTTCATAACTGGTGGGTTACTTTAACAAAACTAGCATTGTGTGCCCTTTGAATCTGAAATGAGTTGCATCTGAGTCTCTTTCTTTTGCTTCATTTGATACTCAAAATCTGTTAGCATGAAAAAGAATCTTGATACCCAATTTCCTGTTGTGAGTATTTTCACTTTCTCTTTGTAAAGTTTTGATCTTTTTGTAGTTTCATGTTGTTCGAATGCTCAAAAACTAGAAGAAAGTGAAAGAAAAAAATGGGTATAAAATACTTGTAGTTTGCAATAATTTTTAAAATTTATTTGTTTAGTTTTATGGTTATTGATAATTGAAGTAGATGAGTCTGTAGTGATGTGGACATTATGGAACTTTATGATGTTAGTTTTAGGTACTTGCCTAATTTGGGTTCCATGAGCTTCCCTTTTTTTGGATTTATTTTAGTTATGTGATTATATTTGTTATTAAAATTATTTAATGGATGCATCTCTTGAGATCGTTGTACATGTTTTTTGGTCTAAGATTGTGATTCTCTTACTTTTCATCGTTGACATGACATATGGCAATGAAATAATCTATGTTAAATTCGTCAATTTAATATACTTGTTAAATTATATTTTATTTAAAATTTTATAAGTTGAATTTATTAAAATATTCGCCCCCTTCATACAATTTTCTGAGTCCGTCATTGACTACGTCCTAATTAAAGATGGCCAAGACGTAGGATACAAAAAAAAAAAAAAAAAAAAAAAAAAAGAAGAATGCCAAGACGTATATGTATGTTTATCCTTTTAAATAAATCAGCATATGTAAATCTTTTTAAGTACATCTTGGAAAAAAATAACTAAGCTTTATGAGGTTATCCTTCATATCTCTTAAAAAGCACTTGGATGGTTTATAGTTCTTAATGATTTTTTTTTTGGCGCAATGGTTAGGAGTAAGCTAAGTAAAGTAATTGAAAAAATATTCTATTAAAATAGGTTAAAAAACTAAATTATTATTATTATTATTATTGTGTTTTTGACAGAAAATATAATACAGTGGAAGATAATAAATAGAAGTGAGTAGCTGAATAAAACAGAAACAAAGACAAATTTTATTTTTACAGAAATAGCAGAAAATACAAAAAGAATAAATAAATATAATTTTTGCACCGAATATAATATTATTTAAACATGCAATTTATATTTAATATTAAGTGCTTCGGTCAAAGTAGGTATTCACGTACCTCCTTTGATCAGGGTTTGATCTGTATATAAGTATTTAAATTATTTACAAGCTTTAATTAAATAATCTCAAACAAAGTTTTCAACTTTGATACTTTCTTTGAGCCATTTTCAATTTTCACCAACGCAACGTAGTTCCCGACACTCTCGGATACTCCGACACTCGCCGACACTCCAACACGCATTATAGAAATTTAAAAAAAGTTTAAAGTTTGCGTTGTATTGAATTTTTAGTTTCAACTATTAAATTGGTTAAATTATGATTATTATTTTATTGAGTTTAATATAAATATTTATAATATCTTATGTTTCTTTGTAAAATTTATGAATATTATAAGTTTAGATTCATTTTTTTGTTAAATTATTGAATATTAAATATAATATACACTACATAAATTAAAAATATTATTTAATATCAAAACATGTCATAGCATATCGAAATCTAACAATTTTTAAAATTAACGTGTCAGAGTATCGTATCGTATCGTGTTACGTGTCCCGGACAATATCGGTGCTACATAGTGTAAGATGTTGGGAAAGGGACAAAATAATGTAATCTCAACAAGAAGAAAGTTAAAAAAATAAAGGAGAGATGGGAAACAAAAGAAAGAGACTAACAAGCAAAGATAAAATAAAACAAAAATCAACCATATCATCATTACTTCTGAGATTCCCTTCTCTCCGCGGAGATTAAATTTAGCGCTCCTGCCTTACAAGGGATTGGGTGGGGTGAAGGAAAGAGAGTAAAAGAGAAATTGAGAAGAGAAGAAAGAGAGAAAAAAAAAATTCATGTGTCACTTCTTAATGGGAGGACCATGAAAGGGCATGAGCATATTAAAAATTTTAGTGTTGGCGTGTGTTTTGTACTATTTCGGACTTGCAGTTCTTTCTCAGCACTCATCTAATCTGTCTAATAACCCTCGTAGAGGCGTGATTACGATACATTCACCTTTAATCATGTCCATCACGACTATCGGGTCTAGCCAAAGGATGACCTCCTTGAAACATGTTTGTATGCAATCTTTTTTGTCTATCAGAAAAGTAATTTACAGCTTTGATTTTTAAAAGAATTTAATATACCTTAGTATTATTATGTTAAGAGGTAGAGAACAGAGTCTCCGAGCATTGATAATTTTTTTTTTTGACACAAAAGTTTAAATGAGATTACATACTAGTATCCCAATTTCTTTGAGTTTTTTGAAAGACATTACAGATCACCTATCAACTAGGTCTTTACATCGGTCAGCAGAATTCAAACTCATGCCCTTATGGGATATGAACCTAATCCTTAAACAACTGTGCTTGTGCTTATTCTTGTTGGTGATAAATTTGTTTCTTTTGACTAATAGAAGGATAAGATAGACCATCATGTTGGAATTAATGAGAAGATTAATATACAATGATCCATTGATTATGAATAAGAAGTGAGTTAATAAAGAAAAAGAGAAAAAGGATGATGAAGAGTTGTGTGAGTTGTTTAACAAGTCCCACATTAGACAATTGGTAGAAAGTGAGAGAGTATATAAGCTCTCACCTCCATCTCTTTAATTGGCCCTTGGGTCACTGCATATTTTATGTAAGGGAGGAGATAGATGGATTTTGGTTCACTGAATATGAAAGGTCTGTTTGATTGTATTTTGGTTTTTTTGTTCTTAAAACTGTTTTGTAGAATAATTATGGAAACAGTTATTTTCTGTGTGTTTTTTTTTGTTTCGAAAGTTAAAAATTGAAACAGAAAACAAAAACAACTTAGACATGTTCTATAAATTTGATTCTACAAACAAAAAAATAGTTATAGTTTTTAAAAAAAATTTACCAAACGAGTTTGTTTTTGTTTTTTGTTCTCAAAACTAAAAAAACCGTTTTTAAAAACAGTAGTCAAATAGAGCCAAAAAAAATCAAAAAATAATTTTCAAATAAAGAAAGTCTAGAAGGTAATGTAAACAAAAGGATATAAAAGAAAAGAGATGCAAGAATATGAATAGTAGCTCTGATTTTGGTTCATATTTTCTTTCATTTTAGTCTAATAATACTTGAATACTTTCTATGAGTTGATGATTTATTTCCCATGGGGAGAGTTATATTTATAAATTTTTTATTTATAAATTATACTTCAATCAAGAGTATATGATCGATCATACTTAGTGTAATTTGTAAAAAAAAATTTGTAAACGGTTCATTCTCTTTTTATATAAACAAAAAAATAGGGTTTTTAATTCCAAAAAAAAAAGGGTCAGACTCACAATTAAGACTTCAGTGATCCTTTTCTTTGTTGAATATATTGGTTAAAGCAAATAGAATACCTTGAAAATGTCAACTACTGGTTAGAGCTTGCAAAATAGGCTTGGCTTGGTGGCCTAACCTGCCCCATCCGCTAAATGAGGTGGGGTGAGCTAAGTTTTTCAACCCATCTCAAAAGCGAGGCGGTCTCATTTTTTGGCAGGTTGATGACGGGCATAGGTGGGTTGAGGCGGATTAGTGTAAAATAGACTCGAGTTTACGGGCCGACCTGCCAAATGGGGTGGGGCAGACCTAGTTTTTTAACCCACTTTCAAAAATGGGGCAAGACAGACTGACTTATTTTTTGGTGGGTTGATAGCCGCTTTACCACCTCTAACTACGATGCATCTCGAGAGTCCGGCGGATATCATCCAATAACTCTTTATTGAGTTCACATTTTATGAAAGGAAAAGTGTGTTGGACAAGTGGCTTCAATACTCAAGAGGGGGGGTGAATTGAGTTTTACAAAATCTTTTCGCAAAGTGCCTCCTTTGATATTTAAAAGACTATTTCTTCAATAAGGTGATTTAATAGTGAGAAGTATAAGTGAAGAGATTAACAAAGTAAGCAAGCAAGTGAATAAAAATGTTCTAAAGAAGCAATTTCAATAATAAAGTAAAGAGATAAGGTTAGAGAAATTGCAAACTAGATGTATCCTGGTTCGGTCACCACCACTGTGACCTACGTCCAGACTGAAGCCGCTCGATCAATTCTTTCACTAACTATCAAGCTTGAGGGTGCTTGACAAACCTCTACAACCTTTCAAGACTTCGGGCTCTTGATGCCTTACAATTTTTGACTCCAAATTTTACTTAGGAAATTTGGTAACCTCTCAAGTATGGGGTTCACTCCCCTCTCAAATCAAGAAGTAGGATTGAGGTTGTTTAAAGTAGCTAAGTACTCTTAAAGTACAGATTGAACAAATTGAAGAACTAAGAGATGTATAGCTTCAAAAGAAAGATGAGCTCAAGTGTATGCAAGTGATCAAATGAGTAATTAATGAGCTAAAGAAAGGCTAGCAAGTGTAATAAAGCTTCAATAAATACCCTAGGGTCGTGCACTATTCACCATGAGTGATGTGGGTATTTATATTGACATCTCAACCAAAAACTAGCCGTTTCTAGCCGTTTATAGCCGTTGCAGTCCGTACATATCCGGATATTCATCGGGCTCATATCCGGATATTGAAGGTCAGATATCCGGATACTGTATCCGGATACAGATATCCGGATATTCATTGTTAGATATCCGGATACTGATATCCGGATATTCAGAACTGAGATATCCGGATACTGATATCCGGATATTCAAAGTGAGATATCCGGATATTTCATGACAGCATCCTTTTTGTCCGAAAGGTAAGTTCCTTCTTACTTCAAAAGGTTTTTGTGACTTGTAATGCATGAAGTTGATTATGAAAAGAGTCTTGAAGCGTTTAAATCATGTAGGTGTCCTTTTCAAATCAATTTTGGACAAATCAAACTATATGTTTTGACATTTGTTTAAGGATGCATGCTTTTGAAATATGTAAGTGATGCATGACCTTGAGCTCATGCAATGCTGAGTAGATATACATCTTTACACATTGTTCCTAAGTCCTAAGTAGATATACCAATTGAGATTATGGACTTGGATTGATGCGTGAGACTTGGTGCTTGCATAGCTTTCACGTTTGAGTTTCTTTTTGGATGTTGCTTCGATCTTGATCATTTCTCTTTGTTATCATCAAAACTATGTTGACGTGGAATGTACGTTGTATTCATATCATCACTTTGACTCATCAATCTCCCCCTTTTTGATGATGACAAACTTTAAATTGAGAAAGAGAGTTAGTGTTGCATAAATCCATTTAATTGAAATATAGTACTCCCCCTAGGTTCATGGCATAGGTTATTTCAATTATTAACTTTAAGTATCTCCCCCTATTTACCTTGCAACTTGACTAATTGAATATTTCGCAATTTAGTATATCTTTCTCCCCCTTTTGGCAACAGCAAAAAGAAGTACTCCAAAATCGAAACAAGTAAGCAAGTAATAACATAATGCAATAGAATGTCAAGGAAAATATGATTCATATCATTAAGCATATAATAACCATTGACAGTACTCAAAACATAAGTTTAAGCAAAAAAGAAGAGTACATATGTCCAAAAAAAAACATAATCTAGCAAGAAAGCAAAAATACATGAAGCAATCCTAGACTATCAGTCATCCTCAGAGTCAGAAGCTGATGGCATGGTCTCGTCGCCGGAAGTGTCCGCATCCGAAGCATCGGCATCCTCCTCCGTAGCAACTCGAGAGCCACTGGCATCACTCGTAGGAGAATGAAGGCACAGGGAGGTCTCGATGCGGAATAGGCGATCGGAGATATCCTGACGAAAAGCACTGTTGACTGCTTCCTGTTGCTGAAGATAAAGCATGACGTCATGGATGGTGTAGCCACGTGAAGGAACATGCGGAGCAGGCAAAGGAGCTAGGCGAGGAGCAGCAGCAGATGGGGAATCGACTGGCCGATCAGTAGCCTGCGGAGCAGCACCCGGAGCACGTCCATAGGAAGCCTCATCATCCCATTGCCACTGACCATTGACACGGACGATGTTCATCTTAATCAGTAGCTTCTCTCCGAAGCAAGTGTGGCTCCGCTGGAGCTTCTTCAACACTTCGCCGTTCATAGGCACACCCTTAAGCTCCAGGATCCGCTGAATGAGCACAGGGTAAGGCAGATGGGAGGAGGCACCGTATGACGCGTCGCGCATCTGACAGCAAAATGTGTGATGGCCCACATCGCAAAGAAGTCGTTCTCCTGAACAATGGCGTGATTTGAATGCCTCGGGAGAAGGATGTGAGAAATCACATACAGCAAGATGCGAGAGGAGATACTCAGCTTCTTAGCTGAGAGACGGACCAGGGAGGTCCGTGCAGTCCGTGGGCGGAGGGTGGAGGGCACAAAGTCCGCACGGACGTAGGACTGGAAGTCGGAGAAGTGAATCCCGTCAAAGGTGAGCGGGACATCAGCAGTCACGGCGTCGGCAGCCTGAAATGAGTAGCCGATCAACTCTCGCCAGTCATCATCGGTGACAGCAATGGGGATCCCCTTAACACAGGATCGCAGGATGCCATTAGAGTACTCAAGGTTCTTGTAGAATGCTCGAACGAGTACCTCTGAGTAGGAACACTGTAGAGCGGCAAACTGAAGGAGGCCGATGGAGTCGAGAAGCTGACAAATGTCGAACCCCTGAGAAGCCAGAAAGACCGTGTCGAGGTACTTCGGCTCCAAGATGGACGCGTGGAGAACCGGTCAATGAAGGTACGGATTTCCTCAACATTGCCATCAAA
>JAVKPL010005908.1:0-25684 GCA_032173675.1 Gastrolobium villosum | reverse complement strand
GTTCTTGGCCTCGTTAATGATTCCTTCGGCCTGACGACTCTGGTTGATGAACATATGTGGTTCTAATACTTGTATGCTCACTGTTTTGCTGCTGTATGCTCACTGTTTTGCTGCTGTATGTTCACTGTTTTGGCTGCTGTAAACACTGCTGTATGCTCTCTGTTCTGCTGTAAATAGCCACTGTAAATGATTAGTTTTAATTAATTTAGGTGCGCTTAAGAAGTGAGAACATTTCGCTGCCGTTGGTAATATTTAAGGAAAGCTAAGGTAAGTGTCAGGCGATGAAGCCTAATGTGACTATTGACTACTGGTATAGAATTGTAACATGATGCTCCATATACCGTAAAAATATTATGCTCTATTATGATGAAAGGAAACTGCCTAAAATGTGCCTGAGGGCTATATGATTATGAGGTAAAGACGTTATGTGGCAGCATAACGCATATGAAAGGTATATATGCATGCACCTTACATCATACCGCATTTTTACGCTTTGTGTGTGTGAAAGCATAGCATGACATGCATGTATCAAAATCATATAGGCCTTGTTTTAGAATAGTTATGTACAGGACCATGTGTTTGAGCAAGCATCATATAGGCATCCCCAAGGTACCGGGGTATGGGACACTTGGCATCAGTCCGCATAGGCCCTCAGATGGAATCCACATGGAGCTCAGGTGCCAAGGGTATATTTGATTCCACTGGGAAGTGCGCGCACGACGGTGCTAAAAGCGCAAAGGAAGGGCGTTATATACGCAATATATGATTATGACAAAATGAAAAGGAACAAGTATATGTTGAAGTGACTGTTTATGATTTTGTGCCTAGTTAATATTGTTATATTACTGGTTTTATTGCCACACTACTGGGATTATTCTCACCCCTTCGGGGCTGCTATTTTCCTAAATGGCAGGAGGGCATAAAAGCACATGAAGACATGATGTTTGCTGTTGATTGCTGATGCGTGGATTACCATTGTTGCTGTTTGTTTAAACTGGATAACTGTAATGATTAATGTTTTGGTACTTTTGGATGACTGTATTCTTCATCATGGTTATGTTAGTTGGAACTTTTACGAACAGCAGCTATTTTGGAAAACCTTTATGAAAAGAATTTAAGTGTTGAAAATTTTTATATGGATTTGTTTACTGCTTTGTTAGCTCATGTGACGTTAACGACTCTAATTCCGCTTAGCAAACGACCCCCTTGGATGCATACAAGGGAGGGCGTTACACTAATTGACTGAGAGACAGCAGATTTTTGGACAAGTATCGCATGGCACCGTTGGAACTTCGCGAGTTGAAGAAGCAGATAGAAGAGCTTTTGGCAAAGGAATTCATCAGACCGAGTACTTCTCCATGGGGTGCTCCAGCTATCTTGATCAAGAAGAAGGATGGAAGCTTACGTCTGTGTGTAGATTACCGCCAGCTGAACAAAGTCACGGTGAAGAATAAGTATCCGCTACCGAGGATCGACGATTTGATGGACCAGCTGAGAGGAGCCAGAGTCTTCTCCAAGATAGATTTACGATCGGGATACCATCAGATCCGGGTCAAACCGGAGGATATTCCGAAAACCGCTTTTAGGACTCGTTATGGGCACTATGAATATCAGGTGATCCCATTCGGACTTACGAATGCTCCAGCGGTATTCATGGACTACATGAACCGCATCTTCCGCCCGTTTCTTGATCAGTTCGTTATTGTGTTTATCGACGATATCCTGATTTACTCAGCTAATGAAGAGCTGCACGCGGAACATCTGAGGATTGTCTTGCAAGTCTTGAAGGAGAAGCAGTTGTACGCGAAATGGTCGAAGTGCGAGTTTTGGCTTAAAGAGGTCCAGTTTCTGGGTCACGTTATTTCATCAGAAGGTATCGCGGTGGATCCCAGCAAAGTCGAAGCTGTCATGAATTGGGAACGACCCAAGACTGTCACCGAAGTAAGAAGTTTCTTAGGTCTGGCCGGATATTATCGAAGGTTCATCCAGAATTTCTCTCAGATAGTACAACCCCTTACTCGTCTCACTCGGAAGGATAAGCTTTTTGAGTGGACTGTAGCCTGTGAAGAATGTTTCTTGGAGCTAAAGAGCAGATTGACGAGTGCTCCAGTACTCACGATTCCGGATCCTACTCGAAAGTTCGAAGTTTACTGCGATGCGTCGCTGAAAGGACTTGGATGCGTGTTGATGCAGGATCGTATGGCGGTAGCTTATGCATCTCGACAACTGAAGCCTCACGAGGAAAATTATCCTACGCACGATTTGGAATTAGCAGCTATCGTGTTCGCACTGAAAATCTGGAGGCACCACTTGTATGGTTCGCAGTTTGACGTGTTCAGCGACCATAAGAGTTTGAAGTACTTGTTCGACCAGAAGGAGCTGAATATGCGGCAACGTCGGTGGATGGAATTTCTGAAGGACTACGACTTTGAGCTTAAGTACCACCCAGGAAAGGCAAACGTGGTAGCTGACGCCCTGAGCAGGAAGACCCTACACACTGCAACTCTAATGATGGAAGAATTGAAGCTGTTTGAGGCCTTTCGAGACCTGAACTTATCGGTAGACGAGAGAGGAAGCAGCATAAGATTGGGAAATATTAAGGTGGAGAATGAACTGATCGGTAGAATTAAGGAGGCTCAGAAAGATGAAGAGTTAGTCCGTGATTTGGTTGGTAACCAAGATGTAGTAAAGGATGAGAATGATGTCTGGAAGTTCCAAGGACGGCTTGTTGTGCCGAATGGAGAGTTGAAACAAGAAGTTTTACAAGAGGCTCACAAGGGTAAGTACGCAGTTCATCCTGGATCCACGAAGATGTACCATGACTTGAAGACCTCATTTTGGTGGCCGGGTATGAAACGTGATATTGCGGAGTATGTATCTCGATGCTTAACTTGTCAGAAGGTGAAGTATGAACATCAGAGACCGTCGGGACTCCTTCAACCTTTGGAGATTCCCGAATGGAAGTGGGATAGTATTTCGATGGATTTTGTAGTTGGACTTCCTCGGACGCGAGAAGGATATGATTCTATCTGGGTAATTGTCGATCGTTTAACGAAGTCAGCTCATTTCTTGCGTGTTAGAACCACATTTGATACAGAGAGGCTTGCTAGAATTTATCTGCAGGAGATTGTGAAGCTACACGGAGTTCCTACAAGCATTGTCAGTGATCGTGATCCAAAGTTTACGTCCAAGTTTTGGGAATCCTTTCAAAGAGCACTAGGGACCCAACTGAGGTTGAGTACTGCTTATCATCCGCAGACTGATGGCCAGACGGAACGCACCATTCAAGCATTAGAGGACATGTTACGAGCTTGTGTTTTGGAGTTCGGAGGCAGCTGGGATAGTTATCTTTCTTTAATTGAGTTCGCTTACAACAACAGTTACCACTCCAGCATTCAAATGGCACCGTATGAAGCTTTGTATGGGAGAAGATGCAGATCCCCTTTATGTTGGACTGAAGTGGGTGAGCGAAGTATGTTAGGACCTGATCTAATTCAAGAAACATCCGAGCAAGTAAAGAAGATTCGGGAGAATATGCAGAGGGCTCAGGCCAGACAGAAGAGTTATTACGACAAGCGTCATAAGCCTCTATCTTTCGAAGTCGGAGATCATGTATTTTTGAGAATCACACCTACATCGGGACTCGGAAGGAGAATGGGAGTTAAGAAGTTAAGTCCACGGTACTTAGGACCGTATCTGATTATGGACCGGATTGGAGAGTCTGCATATCGGTTGGCCTTACCACCCAATCTGTCAGGAATTCACAATGTATTTCATGTGTCGCAGCTACGGAGGTACCTCTCTGATCCATCTCACGTGTTACATCCAGAAGAAGTGGAACTAAAGGAAGATCTGACGTATCAAGTGCAACCGTTCCAAATTCTTGAAAGATCCGTCAAACGACTCCGTTCTAAAGAGATTCCTTTGGTGAAGGTATTATGGAACAACAGATCGGCAGCTGAAGCCACTTGGGAACGCGAGGACGACGTTCAGAAACGCTATCCAGAACTGTTTAGCTCTTAAGTAAGTTTAATTTTGCGGACAAAATTCCCATTTGGTGGGGAGAGTGTAACATCCCGCATAATTAGTAGAATACCTAAGTACTATATGCTATATGTACATGTGTAGAATTCGGATGTATGGTTTATGTGTTATGTGTTATGGCTGGTGAATTGTTTGATTTTTATTCCTTGGATAAGACTAAGGTAATTAATTAAATTAAATCATAAGAGGGTGTATAGGTAGGCATATGAATTTATTAAAATCATGTGAGTAATGTGAGTATGTGTTAGAAGGCATTAGTGTTTGGATGTGGGCTAGTGTGTGTGCTTGTTGCTCTTGGACTTGTGTGAATGGATCCTTTTGTGTGTGTGGCCAATGGCCCAAGTATGGCTCTTGGATCAAGCCAATTCAGCCCAAGGTTGTGTCCACCCTTATCTTCCCTAAGCCTTGCCCAACTTAGGTGCCTTGTGTATCAAGTAACACTCACATGGCAAAGGTATTGTTCCCTCTCAATTTTGCGCACAAGTGAGAGTAATTAGGACCTTTATAATCTGCCATTTTGCCTTGTTAAACCGCCACCTCACCTTGATTATGCATAATTTGATTTAAGCCTCTTTGCATGGTAGGCACATGTGCATTTTAGCATGATCTTAGGCTGCATAATCCTCCATTTTGGGCGCACATGGGAGGGGCTGGATGCAGATTTTTTTTATGACACAAGACTGCATTACTTGTTGACTTGGATAACCACTTTCACTCTCCATCATGAGACTGCATTGTGCAGATTTTTGGTAAGCTTTTGCAGCCCTTCATGAGTCAAATCCCCTCCTCCTTCCACATGCATCATGAGACTGCATTCCCATCATTTTTGTGCAGAGGGCAGCTCCATAAATCTGAATCCTTGGCTGCCACAAAGCCCTCTAGCTTGTGGACTTAGTGAACCTCCCTCACCCCTCATCATTGTGCGCATGGCTTGGCTTTTTATGCAGAAATTTTCTGCACAAGGACAGCCCCAATATGAGTGTTTGGACTGTCACAAATCTACACTCATGATGCACCTTTTTCCCCTCATCATTTGCGCACCAAGGACTGCACAAGTGCAGATTTTTGGACTGCCACATAGTGTTTTACTTGTTGACTTAGCAAAACCCTCTCATGTGCTCATGACACTCCCTTTCCACACCTCTTTGTGCGCAAACCTTGGCTGTTGGGCAGAGAAAAATTCTGATTTTGGACAGCTCTTAAATCTGAACAGATCCCCTCACCCTTTTGCATGTAAGTAGAGTAATTTAGAAGCCAAAACCTTGCTTGTTTCAGCCTTTTATGCAGCCCCATCATCTCATAAAAATCTGAATATTTCATGATAGTTAATCATAGCCTTTTTCCCCTCACTTTCTATATATGTGCGCATGGAGAGGGGGCTGCCTTCATGTGCAAGTGCAGCCAACTCCTCTCCAACTTCTCTTCTCCTCACTCCCTCACTCCCATAACCGAACCTACAAGCCTCCTTGGAGCTAGAAGACCTTGCTTAAGACAACTCCTTCCTTCCCTCACCTCAACCATACACCAAGCTAGTGCCAACCTAGTTCCTCACCTTGTTGCGCATAGGACCTCTTAGGAAGTGTGGACTTGTGTGTGTTGAAGCTAGAAGGTGGTGTGATCCTTGACTTTGAAGGGTGTGCTACAAGAGGTAGGCTCTAAACTTTGAACTCTTTCTTTGTGTAGCCATGTTTGTATGCTTAAATGTCTCCTTGAGTATGTGTGGTTTTGGATTTAAGTATAAGCATGATAAAAGTAGAATGATGGAGCTATTTCATAATGATATGTATGCATAGAAACCTCTTGGTTATGTTCGAACTCATGCCACTGTTTTCTTGTATGGTTATGCCACTGTTTTAAAGAGAAATGTGCCACTGTTTCTTTATGTAATGCCACTGTTTTGAAGATGTATGCCCACTGTTTCGGTCCCTCAAAAATCACATTAAAATGTCACTGTTTCCACACATTTTAAGCCACTGTTTCTGCACATTTTATGCCACTGTTTCTGCACTTAAAAACCACTGTTTCTGCACATTTTATGCCACTGTTTATGTGCACAAATGCCACTGTTTTATGTGCACAAATGCCACTGTTTTATGTACACAAATGCCACTGTTTATGTGCACAAATGCCACTGTTTTATGTACACAAATGCCACTGTTTTATGTACACAAATGCCACTGTTTTAGTCATGAAATGCCACTGTTTCCATGCTTAAAATGCCACTGTTTTTATGCATAAAAGGCCACTGTTTTAAGTCATCATATGCCACTGTTTTATGCATAATGTACCACTGTTTAAGTCATTCTATGCCACTGTTTTATACATAAAAATGCCACTGTTTCACTCCTCAAAGGCCACTGTTTGTATGTATAAAATGCCACTGTTTTGGAAGTTCAAAGTGCCACTGTTTCTGTTTTAAAAAATGCCACTGTTTCTGTTTTAAAAACGCCACTGTTTCTGTTTTGAAAACGTTTAAAACGTCACCGTCTTGGCCGCTGTAAACACTGCTGTATGCTCACTGTTTTGCTGCTGTATGCTCACTGTTTTGCTGCTGTATGTTCACTGTTTTGGCTGCTGTAAACACTGCTGTATGCTCACTGTTTTGCTGCTGTATGTTCACTGTTTTGGCTGCTGTAAACACTGCTGTATGCTCTCTGTTCTGCTGTAAATAGCCACTGTAAATGATTAGTTTTAATTGATTTAGGTGCGCTTAAGAAGTGAGAATATTTCGCTGCCGTTGGTAATAATTAAGGAAAGCTAAGGTAAGTGTCAGGCGATGATGCCTAATGTAACTATTGACTACTGGTATAGAATTGTAACATGATGCTCCATATGCCGTAAAAAATATTATGTTCCATTATAATGAAAGGAAACTGCCAAAATGTGTCGTGATGACTATATGACTATGAGGTAAAGACGTTATGTGGCAGCATAACGCATATGAAAGGTATATAAGCATGCATCTCACATTATACCGCATTTTTACGCTTCGTGTGTGAAAGCATAGCATGGCATGCATATAACAAGATCATATAGGACTTGTTTTAGAATAGTTATGTACAGGATCATGTGTTTGAGCAAGCATCATATAGGCATCCCCAAGGTACCGGGGTATGGGACACTTGGCATCAGTCCGCATAGGCCCACAGATGGAATCCACATGGAGCTCAGGTGCCAAGGGATATTTGATTCCACTGTGAAGTGCGCGCACGACGGTGCTAAAAGCGCAATGGAAAGGCGTTATATACGCAATATATGAATATGATAAAAAGGAAAAGGAACAAGTATATGTTGAAGTGACTGTTTATGATTTTGTGCCTAGTTAATACTGTTATATTACTGGTTTTATTGCCACACTACTGGGATTATTCTCACCCCTTCGGGGCTGCTATTTTTCCAAAATGGCAGGAGGACGCAAGAGCATTTGAAGGAGTATTATTTTGCTGTTGATTGCTGATGCTTGGATTATCAGTGTTGCTGTTTGTTTAAATGGATAACTGTAATGCTTAATGTTTTGGACTATTTTGGATGACTATAGTCTTTATCATGATTATGTTAATATTGAACTTTTGTGAACAATGACTATTTCAGAAAACCTTTATGAAAAGAATTTATGTGTTGAAAATTTTTATACGGATCTGTATGCTGCTTTGTTAGCTCATGTGACGTAACGACTCTAATTCCGCTTAGCAAACGACTCTCTTGGATGCATACAAGTGTTTACAGCAGCCAAAACAGTGACGTTTTAAACTTTTCCAAAACAGAAACAGTGGCGTTTTTAAAACAGAAACAGTGGCATTTTTAAAACAGAAACAGTGGCACTTTGAACTTCCAAAACAGTGGCATTTTATACATACAAACAGTGGCATAGAAGGACTAAAACAGTGGCATTTTATGCATAAAACAGTGGCATTTGTGTACATAAAACAGTGGCATTTGTGTACATAAAACAGTGGCACATTATGCATAATACAGTGGCATACGATGACTTAAAACAGTGACCTTTTATGCATAAAAACAGTGGCATTTTAAGCATGAAAACAGTGGCATTACATGGCTAAAACAGTGGCATTTTAAGCATGGAAACAGTGGCATTACATGGCTAAAACAGTGGTATTTCATGCATGAAAACAGTGGCTTAAGGGCACTAAAACAGTGACATATATGTGCAGAAACAGTGGCATGTAATGGGCAGAAACAGTGGCTTAAAATGTGCAGAAACAGTGGCTTAATATGTGCAGAAACAGTGGCTTAAAATGTGCAGAAACAGTGGCTTAAAATGTGCAGATACAGTGGCTTTTAAGTGCAGAAACAGTGGCATTTTAGGTGCAGAAACAGTGGCATATAATGGTGATTTTGATGAACCGAAACAGTGGGCATACATCTTCAAAACAGTGACATTTGCATAAGGAAACGGTGGCACATTTCTCTTTAAAACAGTGGCCTAATCATACAAACAGTGGCATATAATCTTAAGCATTTTTATGCATACAATTCACCATGCAATAGCTCCACCATTCTAATTTTTACCATGCTCATACTTGAATCCCAAAACAACACATACTCAAGGAGTCATTTAAGCATACATACATGGCTACACAAAGAAAGAGTTCAAAGTTTAGAGCCTACCTCTTGTAGCACACCCTTCAAAGTCAAGGATCACACCACCTTCTAGCTTCAACACACACAAGTCCACACTTCCTAAGAGGTCCTATAACACATACTCACATTACTCACATGATTTTAATAAATTCATATGCCTACATATACACCCTCTTATGATTTAATTTAATTAATTACCTTAGTCTTATCCAAGGAATAAAAATCAAACAATTCACAAGCCATAACACATAACACATAAACCATACATCCGAATTCTACACATGTACATATAGCATATAGTACTTAGGTATTCTACTAATTATGCGGGATGTTACACTCTCCCCACCAAATAGGAATTTTGTCCGCAAAATTAAACTTACTTAAGAGCTAAACAGTTCTGGATAGCGTTTCTGAACGTCTTCCTCGCGCTCCCAAGTGGCTTCAGCTGCCGATCTGTTGTTCCATAATACTTTCACCAAAGGAATCTCTTTAGAACGGAGTCGTTTGACGGATCTTTCAAGAATTTGGAACGGTTGCACTTGATACGTCAGATCTTCCTTAAGTTCCACTTCTTCTGGATGTAACACGTGAGATGGATCAGAGAGATACCTCCGTAGCTGCGACACATGAAATACATTGTGAATTCCTGACAGATTGGGTGGTAAGGCCAACCGGTACGCAGACTCTCCAATCCGGTCCATAATCAGATACGGTCCCAAGTACCGTGGACTTAACTTCTTTACTCCCATTCTCCTTCCGAGTCCCGATGTAGGAGTGATTCTCAAGAACACATGGTCTCCGACTTCGAAAGATAGAGGCTTATGACGCTTGTCGTAATAACTCTTCTGTCTGGCCTGAGCCCGCTGCATATTCTCCCGAATCTTCGTTACTTGTTCGGATGTTTCTTGGATTAGATCGGGTCCTAACATACTTCGCTCACCCACTTCCGTCCAACATAAAGGGGACCTGCACTTTCTCCCATACAAAGCTTCATACGGTGCCATCTGAATGCTGGAGTGGTAACTGTTGTTGTAAGCGAACTCAATCAACGAAAGATAACTATCCCAGCTGCCTCCTAACTCCAAAACGCATGCTCGCAACATGTCCTCTAAGGCTTGAATGGTGCGTTCCGTTTGTCTATCGGTCTGCGGATGATAAGCAGTACTCAACCTCAATTGGGTCCCTAATGCTCTTTGAAAGGATTCCCAAAACTTGGACGTAAACTTGGGATCACGATCACTGACAATACTCGTAGGAACTCCGTGCAGCTTCACAATCTCCTGCAGATAGATTCTAGCAAGCCTTTCTGTATCATAAGTGGTTCTAACACGCAAGAAATGAGCTGACTTCGTTAAACGATCGACAATCACCCAGATAGAATCATATCCTTCTCGCGTCCGAGGAAGTCCAACTACAAAATCCATCGAAATACTGTCCCACTTCCATTCGGGAATCTCCAAAGGTTGAAGGAGTCCCGACGGTCTCTGATGTTCGTACTTCACCTTCTGACAAGTTAAGCATCGAGATACATACTCCGCAATATCACGCTTCATACCCGGCCACCAAAACGAGGTCTTCAAATCGTGGTACATCTTCGTGGATCCAGGATGAACTGCATACTTACCCTTGTGAGCTTCTTGTAAAACTTCTTGTTTCAATTCTTCATTCGGCACAACCAGACGTCCTTGAAATCTCCAAACACCAAACTCATCCTTTACAACATCTTGGTTACCAACCAAATCACGGACTAACTCTTCATCTTTCTGAGCCTCCTTAATTCTACTGATCAATTCATTCTCCACCTTTATATTTCCCAATCTTATGCTGTTCCCTCTCTCGTCTACCGATAAGTTCAAGTCTCGAAAGGCCTCAAACAACCTCAATTCTTCCATCATCAGAGTTGCAGTGTGTAGAGTCTTCCTACTCAGGGCGTCAGCTACCACGTTCGCCTTTCCGGGGTGGTATTTCAGTTCAAAATCATAGTCCTTCAGAAATTCCATCCACCGACGTTGCCGCATATTCAGCTCCTTCTGGTCGAACAAGTACTTTAAACTCTTATGGTCGCTGAACACGTCAAACTGCGAACCATACAAGTGGTGCCTCCAGATTTTCAGTGCGAACACTATAGCTGCTAACTCCAAATCGTGCGTAGGATAATTTTCTTCGTGAGGCTTCAGTTGTCGAGATGCGTAAGCTACTGCCATACGGTCCTGCATCAACACGCATCCAAGTCCTTTCAGCGACGCATCGCAGTAAACTTCGAACCTTCGAGTAGGATCCGGAATCGTGAGTACGGGAGCACTCGTCAATCTGCTCTTTAGCTCCAGGAAACATTCTTCACAGGCTTCAGTCCACTCAAAAGGCTTGTCCTTCCGAGTGAGACGAGTAAGGGGTTGCACTATCTGAGAGAAATTCTGGATGAACCTTCGATAATATCCGGCCAGACCTAAGAAACTTCGTACTTCGGTGACAGTCTTGGGTCGTTCCCAATTCATGACAGCTTCGACTTTGCTGGGATCCACCGCGATACCTTCTGATGAAATGACATGGCCCAGAAACTGGACCTCTTTAAGCCAAAACTCGCACTTCGACCATTTTGCGTACAACTGCTTCTCCTTCAAGACTTGCAAGACAATCCTCAGATGTTCCGCGTGCAGCTCTTCATTAGCCGAGTAAATCAGGATATCGTCGATAAACACAATAACGAACTGATCAAGAAACGGGCGGAAGATGCGGTTCATGTAGTCCATGAATACCGCTGGAGCATTCGTAAGTCCGAATGGGATCACCTGATATTCATAGTGCCCATAACGAGTCCTAAAAGCGGTTTTCGGAATGTCCTCCGGTTTGACCCGGATCTGATGGTATCCCGATCGTAAGTCTATCTTGGAAAAGACTCTGGCTCCTCTTAGCTGGTCCATCAAGTCGTCAATCCTCGGTAGCGGATACTTATTCTTCACCGTGACTTTGTTCAGCTGGCGGTAATCTACACACAGACGTAAGCTTCCATCCTTCTTCTTGATCAAGATAGCTGGAGCACCCCATGGGGAAGTACTCGGTCTGATGAATTCCTTTGCCAAAAGCTCTTCAATCTGCTTCTTCAACTCGCGAAGTTCCAACGGTGCCAGCGATACGGGGCAATAGAGATTGGTCCGACTCCAGGAACAAGTTCGATCGAAAATTCTATTTCCCTATGAGGAGGCAATCGAGGTATTTCATCCGGGAATACCTCCTCGAATTCTCTAACTACCGGTACATCCTGAATTTGAGTGTCAACCGAGACTTCGGCCTCGATCGACAAAAGATACCCTGCTGCTCCCTTGCGGAGCTCTTTTCTAACTTGCAATAAGGAAATGAGAGAGAAAGGTTGAAAATTACCATCTTTCGCAGGAACAATGACTTTCCCCGCTCGACAATCCAAAGTTATCCCATTTTCCGTCAACCAGTCCATACCGATAATCACATCGAAGTTGAATACCGGCAGGACCACCAAGTTAACCAGTCCATTTTCTGTTTTGGAAAAGTTTAAAACGTCACTGTTTTGGCTGCTGTAAACACTGCTGTATGCTCACTGTTTTGCTGCTGTATGTCCACTGTTTTGGCTGCTGTAAACACTGCTGTATGCTCACTGTTTTGCTGCTGTATGCTCACTGTTTTGCTGCTGTATACTCACTGTTTTGGCTGCTGTAAGCCACTGCTGTATGCTTTCTGTTCTGCTGTAAATAGCCACTGTAAATGATTAGTTTTAATTGATTTAGGTGCGCTTAAGAAGTGAGAATATTTCGCTGCCGTTGGTAATATTTAAGGAAAGCTAAGGTAAGTGTCAGGCGATGAAGCCTAATGTGACTATTGACTACTGGTATAGAATTGTAACATGATGCTCCATATACCGTAAAAATATTATGTTCTATTATGATGAAAGGAAACTGCCTAAAATGTGCCTGAGGGCTATATGATTATGAGGTAAAGACGTTATGTGGCAGCATAACGCATATGAAAGGTATATATGCATGCACCTTACATCATACCGCATTTTTACGCTTTGTGTGTGTGAAAGCATAGCATGACATGCATGTATCAAAATCATATAGGCCTTGTTTTAGAATAGTTATGTACAGGACCATGTGTTTGAGCAAGCATCATATAGGCATCCCCAAGGTACCGGGGTATGGGACACTTGGCATCAGTCCGCATAGGCCCTCAGATGGAATCCACATGGAGCTCAGGTGCCAAGGGTATATTTGATTCCACTGGGAAGTGCGCGCACGACGGTGCTAAAAGCGCAAAGGAAAGGCGTTATATACGCAATATATGAATATGATAAAAAGGAAAAGGAACAAGGATATGTTGAAGTGACTGTTTCTAATTTTGTGCCTAGTTAATATTGTTATATTACTGGTTTTATTGCCACACTACTGGGATTATTCTCACCCCTTCGGGGCTGCTATTTTCCTAAATGGCAGGAGGACATAAAAGCACTTGAAGACATGATGTTTGCTGTTGATTGCTGATGCGTGGATTACCATTGTTGCTGTTTGTTTAAACTGGATAACTGTAATGATTAATATTTTGATACTTTTGGATGGCTGTAGCCCTTATCATCTTTATGTTAGTTGGAACTTTTGTGAACAATGACTATTTTGGAAAACCTTTATGAAAGGAATTTGAGTGTTTAAAAATTTTATACGGATTTGTACACTGCTTTATTAGCTCATGTGACGTTAACGACTCTAATTCCGCTTAGCAAACGACTCTCTTGGATGCATACAAGGGAGGGCATTTTTAAGTGTTTTTGGACAAGTATTTTCCATTAGTGTAACGCCCTCCCTTGTATGCATCCAAGAGAGTCGTTTGCTAAGCGGAATTAGAGTCGTTACGTCACATGAGCTAACAAAGCAGCATACAAATCCGTATAAAAATTTTCAACACATAAATTCTTTTCATAAAGGTTTTCTGAAATAGTCATTGTTCACAAAAGTTCAATATTAACATAATCATGATAAAGACTATAGTCATCCAAAAGTAGTTCCAAAACATTAATCATTACAGTTATCCATTTAAACAAACAGCAACACTGATAATCCACGCATCAGCAATCAACAGCAAAATATCACTCCTTCAAATGCTCTTGCGTCCTCCTGCCATTTTGGAAAAATAGCAGCCCCGAAGGGGTGAGAATAATCCCAGTAGTGTGGCAATAAAACCAGTAATATAACAATATTAACTAGGCACAAAATCATAAACAGTCACTTCAACATATCCTTGTTCCTTTTCCTTTTTATCATATTCATATATTGCGTATATAACGCCTTTCCTTTGCGCTTTTAGCACCGTCGTGCGCGCACTTCCCAGTGGAATCAAATATACCCTTGGCACCTGAGCTCCATGTGGATTCCATCTGAGGGCCTATGCGGACTGATGCCAAGTGTCCCATACCCCGGTACCTTGGGGATGCCTATATGATGCTTGCTCAAACACATGGTCCTGTACATAACTATTCTAAAACAAGGCCTATATGATTTTGATACATGCATGTCATGCTATGCTTTCACACACACAAGCGTAAAAATGCGGTATGATGTAAGGTGCATGCATATATACCTTTCATATGCGTTATGCTGCCACATAACGTCTTTACCTCATAATCATATAGCCCTCAGGCACATTTTAGGCAGTTTCCTTTCATCATAATGAACATAATATTTTTACGGTATATGGAGCATCATGTTACAATTCTATACCAGTAGTCAATAGTCACATTAGGCATCATCGCCTGACACTTACCTTAGCTTTCCTTAAATATTACCAACGGCAGCGAAATATTCTCACTTCTTAAGCGCACCTAAATCAATTAAAACTAATCATTTACAGTGGCTATTTACAGCAGAACAGAAAGCATACAGCAGTGGCTTACAGCAGCCAAAACAGTGAGTATACAGCAGCAAAACAGTGAGCATACAGCAGCAAAACAGTGAGCATACAGCAGTGTTTACAGCAGCCAAAACAGTGGACATACAGCAGCAAAACAGTGAGCATACAGCAGTGTTTACAGCAGCCAAAACAGTGACGTTTTAAACTTTTCCAAAACAGAAACAGTGGCGTTTTTAAAACAGAAACAGTGGCGTTTTTAAAACAGAAACGGTGGCACTTTGAACTTCCAAAACAGTGGCATTTTATACATACAAACAGTGGCATAAAACAGTGGCATTTGTGTACATAAAACAGTGGCATTTGTGTACATAAAGCAGTGGCATTTGTGTACATAAAACAGTGGCATTTGTGTACATAAAACAGTGGCACATTATGCATAATACAGTGGCATACGATGACTTAAAACAGTGACCTTTTATGCATAAAAACAGTGGCATTTTAAGCATGAAAACAGTGGCATTACATGGCTAAAACAGTGGCATTTTAAGCATGGAAACAGTGGCATTACATGGCTAAAACAGTGGTATTTCATGCATGAAAACAGTGGCTTAAGGGCACTAAAACAGTGACATATATGTGCAGAAACAGTGGCATGTAATGGGCAGAACAGTGGCTTAAAATGTGCAGAAACAGTGGCTTAAGATGTGCAGAAACAGTGGCTTAAAATGTGCAGAAACAGTGGCTTAAAATGTGCAGATACAGTGGCTTTTAAGTGCAGAAACAGTGGCATTTTAGGTGCAGAAACAGTGGCATATAATGGTGATTTTGATGAACCGAAACAGTGGGCATACATCTTCAAAACAGTGACATTTGCATAAGGAAACGGTGGCACATTTCTCTTTAAAACAGTGGCCTAATCATACAAACAGTGGCATATAATCTTAAGCATTTTTATGCATACAATTCACCATGCAATAGCTCCACCATTCTAATTTTTACCATGCTCATACTTGAATCCCAAAACAACACATACTCAAGGAGTCATTTAAGCATACATACATGGCTACACAAAGAAAGAGTTCAAAGTTTAGAGCCTACCTCTTGTAGCACACCCTTCAAAGTCAAGGATCACACCACCTTCTAGCTTCAACACACACAAGTCCACACTTCCTAAGAGGTCCTATGCGCAACAAGGTGAGGAACTAGGTTGGCACTAGCTTGGTGTATGGTTGAGGTGAGGGAAGGAAGGAGTTGTCTTAAGCAAGGTCTTCTAGCTCCAAGGAGGCTTGGAGGTTCGGTTATGGGAGTGAGGGAGTGAGGAGAAGAGAAGTTGGAGAGGAGTTGGCTGCACTTGCACATGAAGGCAGCCCCCTCTCCATGCGCACATATATAGAAAGTGAGGGGAAAAAAGCTATGATTAACTATCATGAAATATTCAGATTTTTATGAGATGATGGGGCTGCATAAAAGGCTGAAACAAGCAAGGTTTTGGCTTCTAAATTACTCTACTTACATGCAAAAGGGTGAGGGGATTGGTTCAGATTTAAGGGCTGTCCAAAGTCAGAATATTTTCTGCATCATTGACCAAGGTATGCGCAAAGATGGAGTGGAAAGGAAGTGTCATGTGCACATGTAAGAGCTTGCTAAGTCAACAAGGAAACTAACCATATGGCAGCCCAAAAATCTGCACTTGTGCAGTCCTTGGTGCGCAAATGATGAGGGGAAAAAGGTGCATCATGAGTGTAGATTTGTGGCAGTCCAAACACTCATATTGGGGCTGTCCTTGTGCAGAAAATTTCTGCATAAAAAGCTAAGTCATGCGCACAATGATGAGGGGTGAGGGAGGTTCACTAAGTCCACAAGCTAGAGGGCTTTGTGGCAGCCAAGGATTCAGATTTATGGAGCTGCCCTCTGCACAAAAATGATGGGAATGCAGTCTCATGATGCATGTGGAAGGAGGAAGAGATTTGACTCATGAAGGGCTGCAAAAGCTTACCAAAAAAAATCTGCACAATGCAGTCTCATGATGGGGAGTGAAAGTGGTTATCCAAGTCAACAAGTTATGCAGTCTTGTGTCATAAAAAAAATCTGCATTCAGCCCCTCCCATGTGCGCCCAAAAATGGAGATTTATGCAGCCTAAGATCATGCTAAAATGCACATGTGTCTACCATGCAATGAGGCTTAAATCAAATTATGCATAATCAAGGTGAGGTGGCGGTTTTAACAAGGTAAAATGGCAGATTATAAAGGTCCTAATTACTCTCACTTGTGCGCAAAAGTGAGAGGGAAAAATACCTTTGCCATGTGAGTGTTACTTGATACACAAGGCACCTAAGTTGGGCAAGGCTTAGGGAAGATAAGGGTGGACACAATCCTTGGGCTGAATTGGCTTGATCCAAGAGCCATACTTGGGCCATTGGCCACACACACAAAAGGATCCATTCACACAAGTCCAAGAGCAACAAGCACACACACTAGCCCACATCCAAACACTAATGCCTTCTAACACATACTCACATTACTCACATGATTTTAATAAATTCATATGCCTACATATACACCCTCTTATGATTTAATTTAATTAATTACCTTAGTCTTATCCAAGGAATAAAAATCAAACAATTCACAAGCCATAACACATAACACATAAACCATACATCCGAATTCTACACATGTACATATAGCATATAGTACTTAGGTATTCTACTAATTATGCGGGATGTTACACTCTCCCCACCAAATAGGAATTTTGTCCGCAAAATTAAACTTACTTAAGAGCTAAACAGTTCTGGATAGCGTTTCTGAACGTCGTCCTCGCGTTCCCAAGTGGCTTCAGCTGCCGATCTGTTGTTCCATAATACCTTCACCAAAGGAATCTCTTTAGAACGGAGTCGTTTGACGGATCTTTCAAGAATTTGGAACGGTTGCACTTGATACGTCAGATCTTCCTTAAGTTCCACTTCTTCTGGATGTAACACGTGAGATGGATCAGAGAGATACCTCCGTAGCTGCGACACATGAAATACATTGTGAATTCCTGACAGATTGGGTGGTAAGGCCAACCGGTATGCAGACTCTCCAATCCGGTCCATAATCAGATACGGTCCCAAGTACCGTGGACTTAACTTCTTTACTCCCATTCTCCTTCCGAGTCCCGATGTAGGAGTGATTCTCAAGAACACATGGTCTCCGACTTCGAAAGATAGAGGCTTATGACGCTTGTCGTAATAACTCTTCTGTCTGGCCTGAGCCCGCTGCATATTCTCCCGAATCTTCTTTACTTGTTCGGATGTTTCTTGGATTAGATCGGGTCCTAACATACTTCGCTCACCCACTTCCGTCCAACATAAAGGGGACCTGCACTTTCTCCCATACAAAGCTTCATACGGTGCCATCTGAATGCTGGAGTGGTAACTGTTGTTGTAAGCGAACTCGATCAACGAAAGATAGCTATCCCAGCTGCCTCCTAACTCCAAAACACATGCTCGCAACATGTCCTCTAAAGCTTGGATGGTGCGTTCCGTCTGTCCATCGGTCTGCGGATGATAAGCAGTACTCAACCTCAGTTGGGTCCCTAATGCTCTTTGAAAGGATTCCCAAAACTTAGATGTAAACTTGGGATCACGATCACTGACAATACTTGTAGGAACTCCGTGCAGCTTCACAATCTCCTGCAAATAGATTCTCGCAAGCCTCTCTGTATCATATGTGGTTCTAACACGCAAGAAATGAGCTGACTTCGTTAAACGATCGACAATCACCCAGATAGAATCATATCCTTCTCGCGTCCGAGGAAGTCCAACTACAAAATCCATCGAAATACTGTCCCACTTCCATTCGGGGATCTCCAAAGGTTGAAGGAGTCCCGACGGTCTCTGATGTTCGTACTTCACCTTCTGACAAGTTAAGCACCGAGATACATACTCCGCAATATCACGTTTCATACCCGGCCACCAAAACGAGGTCTTCAAATCGTGGTACATCTTCGTGGATCCAGGATGAACTGCATACTTACCCTTGTGAGCTTCTTGTAAAACTTCTTGTTTCAACTCTCCATTCGGCACAACCAGACGTCCTTGAAATCTCCAAACACCAAACTCATCCTTTACAACATCTTGGTTACCAACCAAATCACGGACTAACTCTTCATCTTTCTGAGCCTCCTTAATTCTACTGATCAATTCATTCTCCACCTTTATATTTCCCAATCTTATGCTGTTCCCTCTCTCGTCTACCGATAAGTTCAAGTCTCGAAAGGCCTCAAACAATTTCAGTTCTTCCATCATCAGAGTTGCAGTGTGTAGTGTCTTCCTGCTCAGGGCGTCAGCTACCACGTTCGCCTTTCCGGGGTGGTATTTCAGTTCAAAATCATAGTCCTTCAGAAATTCCATCCACCGACGTTGCCGCATATTCAGCTCCTTCTGGTCGAACAAGTACTTCAAACTCTTATGGTCGCTGAACACGTCAAACTGCGAACCATACAAGTGGTGCCTCCAGATTTTCAGTGCGAACACTATAGCTGCTAACTCCAAATCGTGCGTAGGATAATTTTCTTCGTGAGGCTTCAGTTGTCGAGACGCATAAGCTACCGCCATACGATCCTGCATCAACACGCATCCAAGTCCTTTCAGCGACGCATCGCAGTAAACTTCGAACTTTCGAGTAGGATCCGGAATCGTGAGTACGGGAGCACTCGTCAATCTGCTCTTTAGCTCCAAGAAACATTCTTCACAGGCTTTAGTCCACTCAAAAGGCTTATCCTTCCGAGTGAGACGAGTAAGGGGTTGCACTATCTGAGAGAAATTCTGGATGAACCTTCGATAATATCCGGCCAGACCTAAGAAACTTCGTACTTCGGTGACAGTCTTGGGTCGTTCCCAATTCATGACAGCTTCAACTTTGCTGGGATCCACCGCGATACCTTCTGATGAAATGACATGGCCCAGAAACTGGACCTCTTTAAGCCAAAACTCGCACTTCGACCATTTTGCGTACAACTGCTTCTCCTTCAAGACTTGCAAGACAATCCTCAGATGTTCCGCGTGCAGCTCTTCATTAGCCGAGTAAATCAGGATGTCGTCGATAAACACAATAACGAACTGATCAAGAAACGGGCGGAAGATGCGGTTCATGTAGTCCATGAATACCGCTGGAGCATTCGTAAGTCCGAATGGGATCACCTGATATTCATAGTGCCCATAACGAGTCCTAAAAGCGGTTTTCGGAATGTCCTCCGGTTTGACCCGGATCTGATGGTATCCCGATCGTAAGTCTATCTTGGAAAAGACTCTGGCTCCTCTCAGCTGGTCCATCAAATCGTCAATCCTCGGTAGCGGATACTTATTCTTCACCGTGACTTTGTTCAGCTGGCGGTAATCTACACACAGACGTAAGCTTCCATCCTTCTTCTTGATCAAGATAGCTGGAGCACCCCATGGAGAAGTACTCGGTCTGATGAATTCCTTTGCCAAAAGCTCTTCTATCTGCTTCTTCAACTCGCGAAGTTCCAACGGTGCCATGCGATACGGGGCAATAGAGATTGGTCCGACTCCAGGAACAAGTTCGATCGAAAATTCTATTTCCCTATGAGGAGGCAATCGAGGTATTTCGTCCGGGAATACCTCCTCGAATTCTCTAACTACCGGTACATTCTGAATTTGATTGTCAATCGAGGTCTCAGCCTCGATCGACAAAAGATACCCTGCTGCTCCCTTGCGGAGCTCTTTTCTAACTTGCAATAAGGAAATGAGAGAGAAAGGTTGAAAATTACCATCTTTCGCAGGAACAATGACTTTCCCCGCTCGACAATCCAAAGTTATCCCATTTTCCGTCAACCAGTCCATACCGATAATCACATCGAAGTTGAATACCGGCAGGACCACCAAGTGAACAGTATACGTGTTCCCTTCGTACTGCAAGGTAACACCTCTGCAGATCTCTGAGGCTGTGCACGATCCTCCCGTAGGTGTGCTGATGTGTAACTCATAAGGTAACGGGGTTGGGGTGATGCCTATTCTCAAGGCAGTATGCTTTGCCATAAAAGAACCAGACGCTCCAGAATCAAAGATAACAGAAATTGGGTGACCATTCAGAGTGACATTACCTTTTATCAGGTTGGGAAACTTCTGCGCTTCATTTGCATCCAATGTGAACACTCGAGCTTGCGGAGGCTGTTGGTCAGCGTTCTGGGGGCATTTGTAAGCAAAGTGACCTTGCTGGCCGCATCTGAAGCATGCATTGTTGTTCTTGCGACAGACTCCAAAGTGATTCTTTCCACACGTAGCACAAGCAGTCGCACCCTGACGTCCCGTCGACGATTGGCCCACCGTAAAGTTCCTCTTAAAATTTCCAGGCCGCGCCTGCAACGGCGTACCTCTGCCTCGACCCCTACCAGGTGCCGCCCTGAAGAATCTGCCTGCTCGGTTTCCTCCGTGGAATTGTGGTGGTGGCTTGTTCAAGTTCTTGGCCTCGTTAATGATTCCTTCGGCCTGGCGACTCTGGTTGATGAGTTCCGGAAGTGTACGATTAGCCGTCGTCAGAATGAGCTTGCGAATTTCCGGATGTAATCCGCTCTCGAACTTCTCTACCTGCCATTCTTCATCGTAAATGTTCCGATCGAAGTTGGCGTACTCGATCAGCTGCCCGAACTTTGCGATATACTCATTCACCGTCATGTTATCCTGCCTGAGAGACAGCAGTTCAGTGTGCTTCATCCTTCTCATTGCCTTAGGAAAATACTTGTCCAAAAACACTTGTCTGAACACGGCCCATGTTAGTTCCACGTTCTGAGCTCTCAGCAGAGCCCTCGCACCAGTCCACCATGTTAACGCTTCTCCCATCAGCTGGTACGACGCGTAGTCAGTCTTCTGCGCTTCTGGGCATGCCATGCGTTCGAAGATATGCTCAATCATCTGCAGCCACTTTGCTGCAGCCTCGGGGTTGTCCTCACCCTCAAAGGTGGGTGGTTGGAAGTTGCGGAAGTCTTTCAACCTCCGACGGGCAATTTCTTCTGCATTTTCATGCAGTGGGGGTTGGTTCTGATTCTGTTGTCTATGGTCGCGCCACTCTTGGCTCATATTCTGGATGAACGTTGCCAGTCCTCCAATAGTGGTGATAAGGTCTTCTTCTGCATCGCCAGTCCTTCCCCGAGTTGAACCTCGACCACCTGCCATGATTCTGCACTCACAATATCAGGAAATGAGTTGATCAGGCTCACCGCAAGTTATCCATGGCAGCAGTCTCAAGTAGGTACTCGAGTTCAATTCGGACAAGTTAGCTATGCATCCGTGTCTTATCACAGAACAGTCCTAACAATCTAACTACCCTAGCTAATATATACTTAACTATAGCACACTTAGACAGTCAATCAGCAGATAAACACAAACAACAATCAATTCAATCAAACACAAGCAATTCCATGGACCAAACTGCTCTGATACCAATTAGTGTAACGCCCTCCCTTGTATGCATCCAAGAGAGTCGTTTGCTAAGCGGAATTAGAGTCGTTAACGTCACATGAGCTAATAAAGCAGTGTACAAATCCGTATAAAATTTTTCAACACTTAAATTCCTTTCATAAAGGTTTTCCAAAATAGTCATTGTTCACAAAAGTTCAAACTAACATAAAGATGATAAAGGCTACAGTCATCCAAAAGTATCCAAAACATTAATCATTACAGTTATCCAGTTTAAACAAACAGCAACAATGGTAATCCACGCATCAGCAATCAACAGCAAACATCATGTCTTCAAGTGCTTTTATGTCCTCCTGCCATTTAGGAAAATAGCAGCCCCGAAGGGGTGAGAATAATCCCAGTAGTGTGGCAATAAAACCAGTAATATAACAATATTAACTAGGCACAAAATTAGAAACAGTCACTTCAACATATCCTTGTTCCTTTTCCTTTTTATCATATTCATATATTGCGTATATAACGCCTTTCCTTTGCGCTTTTAGCACCGTCGTGCGCGCACTTCCCAGTGGAATCAAATATACCCTTGGCACCTGAGCTCCATGTGGATTCCATCTGAGGGCCTATGCGGACTGATGCCAAGTGTCCCATACCCCGGTACCTTGGGGATGCCTATATGATGCTTGCTCAAACACATGGTCCTGTACATAACTATTCTAAAACAAGGCCTATATGATTTTGATACATGCATGTCATGCTATGCTTTCACACACAAAGCGTAAAAATGCGGTATGATGTAAGGTGCATGCATATATACCTTTCATATGCGTTATGCTGCCACATAACGTCTTTACCTCATAATCATATAGCCCTCACGGCACATTTTAGGCAGTTTCCTTTCATCATAATAGAACATAATATTTTTACGGTATATGGAGCATCATGTTACAATTCTATACCAGTAGTCAATAGTCACATTAGGCTTCATCGCCTGACACTTACCTTAGCTTTCCTTAAATATTACCAACGGCAGCGAAATATTCTCACTTCTTAAGCGCACCTAAATCAATTAAAACTAATCATTTACAGTGGCTATTTACAGCAGAACAGAAAGCATACAGCAGTGGCTTACAGCAGCCAAAACAGTGAGTATACAGCAGCAAAACAGTGAGCATACAGCAGCAAAACAGTGAGCATACAGCAGTGTTTACAGCAGCCAAAACAGTGGACATACAGCAGCAAAACAGTGAGCATACAGCAGTGTTTACAGCAGCCAAAACAGTGACGTTTTAAACTTTTCCAAAACAGAAACAGTGGCGTTTTTAAAACAGAAACAGTGGCATTTTTAAAACAGAAACAGTGGCACTTTGAACTTCCAAAACAGTGGCATTTTATACATACAAACAGTGGCATAGAAGGACTAAAACAGTGGCATTTTATGCATAAAACAGTGGCATTTGTGTACATAAAACAGTGGCATTTGTGTACATAAAGCAGTGGCATTTGTGTACATAAAACAGTGGCATTTGTGTACATAAAACAGTGGCACATTATGCATAATACAGTGGCATACGATGACTTAAAACAGTGACCTTTTATGCATAAAAACAGTGGCATTTTAAGCATGAAAACAGTGGCATTACATGGCTAAAACAGTGGCATTTTAAGCATGGAAACAGTGGCATTACATGGCTAAAACAGTGGTATTTCATGCATGAAAACAGTGGCTTAAGGGCACTAAAACAGTGACATATATGTGCAGAAACAGTGGCATGTAATGGGCAGAAACAGTGGCTTAAAATGTGCAGAAACAGTGGCTTAAGATGTGCAGAAACAGTGGCTTAAAATGTGCAGAAACAGTGGCTTAAAATGTGCAGATATAGTGGCTTTTAAGTGCAGAAACAGTGGCATTTTAGGTGCAGAAACAGTGGCATATAATGGTGATTTTGATGAACCGAAACAGTGGGCATACATCTTCAAAACAGTGACATTTGCATAAGGAAACGGTGGCACATTTCTCTTTAAAACAGTGGCCTAATCATACAAACAGTGGCATATAATCTTAAGCATTTTTATGCATACAATTCACCATGCAATAGCTCCACCATTCTAATTTTTACCATGCTCATACTTGAATCCCAAAACAACACATACTCAAGGAGTCATTTAAGCATACATACATGGCTACACAAAGAAAGAGTTCAAAGTTTAGAGCCTACCTCTTGTAGCACACCCTTCAAAGTCAAGGATCACACCACCTTCTAGCTTCAACACACACAAGTCCACACTTCCTAAGAGGTCCTATGCGCAACAAGGTGAGGAACTAGGTTGGCACTAGCTTGGTGTATGGTTGAGGTGAGGGAAGGAAGGAGTTGTCTTAAGCAAGGTCTTCTAGCTCCAAGGAGGCTTGGAGGTTCGGTTATGGGAGTGAGGGAGTGAGGAGAAGAGAAGTTGGAGAGGAGTTGGCTGCACTTGCACATGAAGGCAGCCCCCTCTCCATGCGCACATATATAGAAAGTGAGGGGAAAAAAGCTATGATTAACTATCATGAAATATTCAGATTTTTATGAGATGATGGGGCTGCATAAAAGGCTGAAACAAGCAAGGTTTTGGCTTCTAAATTACTCTACTTACATGCAAAAGGGTGAGGGGATTTGTTCAGATTTAAGGGCTGTCCAAAGTCAGAATATTTTCTGCATCATTGACCAAGGTATGCGCAAAGATGGAGTGGAAAGGAAGTGTCATGTGCACATGTAAGAGCTTGGCTAAGTCAACAAGGAAACTAACCATATGGCAGCCCAAAAATCTGCACTTGTGCAGTCCTTGGTGCGCAAATGATGAGGGGAAAAAGGTGCATCATGAGTGTAGATTTGTGGCAGTCCAAACACTCATATTGGGGCTGTCCTTGTGCAGAAAATTTCTGCATAAAAAGCTAAGTCATGCGTACAATGATGAGGGGTGAGGGAGGTTTACTAAGTCCACAAGCTAGAGGGCTTTGTGGCAGCCAAGGATTCAGATTTATGGAGCTGCCCTCTGCACAAAAATGATGGGAATGCAGTCTCATGATGCATGTGGAAGGAGGAAGAGATTTGACTCATGAAGGGCTGCAAAAGCTTACCAAAAAAAATCTGCACAATGCAGTCTCATGATGGGGAGTGAAAGTGGTTATCCAAGTCAACAAGTTATGCAGTCTTGTGTCATAAAAAAAATCTGCATTCAGCCCCTCCCATGTGCGCCCAAAAATGGAGATTTATGCAGCCTAAGATCATGCTAAAATGCACATGTGTCTACCATGCAATGAGGCTTAAATCAAATTATGCATAATCAAGGTGAGGTGGCGGTTTTAACAAGGTAAAATGGCAGATTATAAAGGTCCTAATTACTCTCACTTGTGCGCAAAAGTGAGAGGGAAAAATACCTTTGCCATGTGAGTGTTACTTGATACACAAGGCACCTAAGTTGGGCAAGGCTTAGGGAAGATAAGGGTGGACACAACCTTGGGCTGAATTGGCTTGATCCAAGAGCCATACTTGGGCCATTGGCCACACACACAAAAGGATCCATTCACACAAGTCCAAGAGCAACAAGCACACACACTAGCCCACATCCAAACACTAATGCCTTCTAACACATACTCACATTACTCACATGATTTTAATAAATTCATATGCCTACATATACACCCTCTTATGATTTAATTTAATTAATTACCTTAGTCTTATCCAAGGAATAAAAATCAAACAATTCACAAGCC
>JAVKPL010005907.1:0-25654 GCA_032173675.1 Gastrolobium villosum | reverse complement strand
AAAAATATTCGACGGAATCCATTTTCCGTCGAAAAACTTACAAAATCAATTAATCCGTTTTCGACAAAATTCTTTTTCCGTCGAAAAACTTCACAAAATCAATTTCTTTTGTATTTATTTTAGTCATCCGTTTTGACGGAATACTTTTTTGTCAAAAATCATCGACGGAATCCATTTTTTGTCGAAAAACTTCATAAAATCAATTTCTTTTGCATTTATTTTATTCATCCATTTTCGACGAAAATCATTTTCCGTCCAAAATCTTCGACGGAATCCAATTTCCGTCGATAAACTTCACAAAATAAATTTCTTTTGCATTTATTTTATTCATCCGTTTTCGACGGAATTCATTTTCCGTCAAAATCTTCACAAAATCAATTTCTTTTTCATTTATTTTATTAATCCGTTTTCGACGGAATACATTTTTCGTCAAAAATCTTCGACGGAATCCATTTTTCATCGAAAAACTTCACAAAATCAATTTCTTTTGCATTTATTTTATTCATCCATTTTCGACGGAATTCATTTGCCGTCAAAATTTTCGACGGAATCCATTTTCCGTCGTCGAAAAACTTCACAAAATCAATTTCTTTTGCATTTATTTTATTCATCCATTTTCGACGGAATTCATTTTCCGTCCAAAATCTTCGACGGAATCCATTTTCCGTCGAAAAACTTCAGAAAATCAATTTCTTTTGCATTTATTTTATTCATCCATTTTCGACGGAATTCATTTTCCGTCAAAAATCTTCACAAAATCAATTTCTTTTGCATTTATTTTATTCAATTTCATTTTGCAATACATTTTTCGGCAAAAATCTTCAACAGAATCCATTTTTCGTCGAAAAACTTCATAAAATCAATTTCTTTTGCATTTATTTTATTCATCCATTTTCGACGGAATTCATTTTCCACCAAAAATCTTCGACGAAATCTATTTTCCGTCGAAAAACTTCAAAAAATCAATTTCTTTTGCATTTATTTTATTCATCCATTTTCGACGGAATTCATTTTTCGTCAAAAATCTTCGACGGAATCCATTTTCCGTCGAAAAACTTCACAAAATCAATTTCTTTTGCATTTATTTTATTCATCCATTTTCGACGGAATTCATTTTCCGTCAAAATCTTCAACGGAATCTATTTTCCGTCGAAAAACTTCAAAAAATCAATTTCTTTTGCATTTATTTTATTCATCCATTTTCGACGGAATTCATTTTTCGTCAAAAATCTTCGACGGAATCCATTTTCCGTCGAAAAACTTCACAAAATCAATTTCTTTTGCATTTATTTTATTCATCCATTTTCGACGGAATTCATTTTCCGTCAAAAATCTTCTACGGAATCCATTTTCCGTCGAAAAACTTCACAAAATAAATTTCTTTTGCATTTATTTTATTCATCCATTTTCGACGGAATTCATTTCATTTATTTAATTCATCCATTTTCGACGGGATACATTTTCCGTCAAAAATCTTCGACGGAATCCATTTTCCATCGAAAAACTTACAAAATCAATTTCCTTTGCATTTATTTTATTAATCCGTTTTCGACGCAATTCTTTTTCCGTCGAAAAACTTCACAAAATCAATTTCTTTTGCATCTATTTTAGTCATCCGTTTTCGACGGAATACATTTTTCGTCAAAAATCTTCGACGGAATCCATTTTCCGTCAAAAACCTTCTACGGAATCCATTTTCCGTCGAAAAACTTCACAAAATCAATTTCTTTTGCATTTATTTTATTCATCCGTTTTCGACGGAATACATTTTTCGTTAAAAATCTTCAACGGAATCATTTTTTCGTCGAAAAATTAACAAAATCAATTTCTTTTGCATTTATTTTATTCATCCATTTTCAAAGGAACTCATTTTCCGTCAAAAATCTTCGACGGAATCCATTTTTCGTCGAAAAACTTCATAAAATCAATTTCTTTTGCATTTATTTTATTCATCCATTTTCGACGGAATCCGTTTTCCATCTAAAAATTTCACAATATCAATTTCTTTTGCATTTATTTTATTCATCCATTTTCGACGGAATTCATTTTCCGTCGAAAAACTTCACAAAATAAATTTCTTTTGCATTAATTTAATTCATCCATTTTCGACGGAATACATTTTCCGTCAAAAATATTCGACGGAATCCATTTTCCGTCGAAAAACTTACAAAATCAATTTCCTTTGTATTTATTTTATTAATCCGTTTTCGACAAAATTCTTTTTCCGTCGAAAAACTTCACAAAATCAATTTCTTTTGTATTTATTTTAGTCATCCGTTTTCGACGGAATACTTTTTTCGTCAAAAATCATCGGCGGAATCCATTTTTTGTCGAAAAACTTCATAAAATCAATTTCTTTTGCATTTATTTTATTCATCCATTTTCGACGAAAATCATTTTCCGTCCAAAATCTTCGACGGAATCCAATTTCCGTCGATAAACTTCACAAAATAAATTTCTTTTGCATTTATTTTATTCATCCGTTTTCGATGGAATTCATTTTCCGTCAAAAATCTTCACAAAATCAATTTCTTTTTCATTTATTTTATTAATCCGTTTTCGACGGAATACATTTTTCGTCAAAAATCTTCGACGGAATCCATTTTTCATCGAAAAACTTCACAAAATCAATTTCTTTTGCATTTATTTTATTCATCCATTTTCGACGGAATTCATTTTCCGTCAAAAATCTTCGACGGAATCTATTTTCCGTCGAAAAAATTCACAAAATCAATTTCTTTTGCATTTATTTTATTCATCCATTGTCGAAGGAATTCATTTGCCGTCAAAAATCTTCGACGGAATCCATTTTCCGTCGAAAAACTTCACAAAATCAATTTCTTTTGCATTTATTTTATTCATCCATTTTCGACGGAATTCATTTTCCGTCAAAAATCTTCGACGGAATCCATTTTCCGTCGAAAAACTTCTCAAAATCAATTTCTTTTGCATTTATTTTATTAATCCGTTTTCGACGAAATTCTTTTTCCGTCGAAAAACTTCACAAAATCAATTTCTTATGCATTTGTTTTATTCATCCATTTTCGACGGAATACATTTTCCGTCAAAAATCTTCAACGGAATCCATTTTTCGTCGAAAAACTTCATAAAATCAATTTCTTTTCCATTTATTTTATTCATCCATTTTCGACGGAATTCATTTTCCGCCAAAAATCTTCGACGGAATCTATTTTCCGTCGAAAAACTTCAAAAAATCAATTTCTTTTGCATTTATTTTATTCATCCATTTTCGACGGAATTCATTTTCCAGACGGAATCTATTTTCCGTCGAAAAACTTCAAAAAATCAATTTCTTTTGCATTTATTTTATTCATCCATTTTCGACGGAATTCATTTTTCGTCAAAAATCTTCGACGGAATCCATTTTCCGTCGAAAAACTTCACAAAATCAATTTCTTTTGCATTTATTTTATTCATCCATTTTCGACGGAATTCATTTTCCGTCAAAAATCTTCAACGGAATCCATTTTCCGTCGAAAAACTTCACAAAATCAATTTTTTTTGCATTTATTTTATTCATCCGTTTTCGATGGAATTCATTTTCTGTCAAAAATCTTCGACGGAATCCAATTTCCATCAAAAATCTTCTACGGAATCCATTTTCCGTCGAAAAACTTCACAAAATCATTTTCTTTTGCATTTATTTTATTCATCCGTTTTCGACGGAATACATTTTTCGTCAAAAATCATCAACGGAATCCATTTTTCGTCGAAAAATTAATAAAATCAATTTCTTATGCATTTGTTTTATTCATCCATTTTCGACGGAATACATTTTTCGTCAAAAATCTTCGACGGAATCCATTTTTCGTCGAAAAACTTCATAAAATCAATTTATTTTGCATTTATTTTATTCATCCATTTTCGACGGAATTCATTTTCCGTCCAAAATCTTCGACGGAATCCATTTTCCGTCGAAAAACTTCAGAAAATCAATTTCTTTTGCATTTATTTTATTCATCCATTTTCGACGGAATTCATTTTCCGTCAAAAATCTTCACAAAATCAATTTCTTTTGCATTTATTTTATTCATCCATTTTCGACGGAATACATTTTTCGGCAAAAATCTTCAACAGAATCCATTTTTCGTCGAAAAACTTCACAAAATCAATTTCTTTTGCATTTATTTTATTCATCCATTTTCGACGGAATTCATTTTCCGTCAAAAATCTTCGACGGAATCCATTTTCCGTCGAAAAACTTCACAAAATCAATTTCTTTTGCATTTATTTTATTCATCCATTGTCGAAGGAATTCATTTGCCGTCAAAAATCTTCGACGGAATCCATTTTCCGTCGAAAAACTTCACAAAATCAATTTCTTTTGCATTTATTTTATTCATCCATTTTCGACGGAATTCATTTTCCGTCAAAAATCTTCGACGGAATCCATTTTCCGTCGAAAAACTTCTCAAAATCAATTTCTTTTGCATTTATTTTATTAATCCGTTTTCGACGAAATTCTTTTTCCGTCGAAAAACTTCACAAAATCAATTTCTTATGCATTTGTTTTATTCATCCATTTTCGACGGAATACATTTTCCGTCAAAAATCTTCAACGGAATCCATTTTTCGTCGAAAAACTTCATAAAATCAATTTCTTTTCCATTTATTTTATTCATCCATTTTCGACGGAATTCATTTTCCGCCAAAAATCTTCGAATCGGAATCTCATTTCTTTTGCATTTATTTTATTCATCCATTTTCGACGGAATTCGAAAAACTTCAAAAAATCAATTTCTTTTGCATTTATTTTATTCATCCATTTTCGACGGAATTCATTTTCCGCCAAAAATCTTCGACGGAATCTATTTTGTCGAAAAACTTCAAAAAATCAATTTCTTTTGCATTTATTTTATTCATCCATTTTCGACGGAATTCATTTTTCGTCAAAAATCTTCGCATTTATTTTATTCGGAATCCATTTTCCGTCGAAAAACTTAAAAAAATCAATTTGTTTTGCATTTATTTTATTCATCCATTTTCGACGGAATTCATTTTCCGTCAAAAATCTTCAACGGAATCCATTTTCCGTCGAAAAACTTCACAAAATCAATTTTTTTTGCATTTATTTTATTCATCCGTTTTCGATGGAATTCATTTTCTGTCAAAAATCTTCGACGGAATCCAATTTCCATCAAAAATCTTCTACGGAATCCATTTTCCGTCGAAAAACTTCACAAAATCATTTTCTTTTGCATTTATTTTATTCATCCGTTTTCGACGGAATACATTTTTCGTCAAAAATCATCAACGGAATCCATTTTTCGTCGAAAAATTAATAAAATCAATTTCTTATGCATTTGTTTTATTCATCCATTTTCGACGGAATACATTTTTCGTCAAAAATCTTCGACGGAATCCATTTTTCGTCGAAAAACTTCATAAAATCAATTTATTTTGCATTTATTTTATTCATCCATTTTCGACGGAATTCATTTTCCGTCCAAAATCTTCGACGGAATCCATTTTCCGTCGAAAAACTTCAGAAAATCAATTTCTTTTGCATTTATTTTATTCATCCATTTTCGACGGAATTCATTTTCCGTCAAAAATCTTCACAAAATCAATTTCTTTTGCATTTATTTTATTCATCCATTTTCGACGGAATACATTTTTCGGCAAAAATCTACAACAGAATCCATTTTTCGTCGAAAAACTTCATAAAATCAATTTCTTTTGCATTTATTTTATTCATCCATTTTCGACGGAATTCATTTTCCGCCAAAAATCTTCGACGAAATCTATTTTCCGTCGAAAAACTTCACAAAATCAATTTCTTTTGCATTTATTTTATTCATCCATTTTCGACGGAATTCATTTTTCGTCAAAAATCTTCGACGGAATCCATTTTCCGTCGAAAAACTTCACAAAATCAATTTCTTTTGCATTTATTTTATTCATCCATTTTCGACGGAATTCATTTTCCGTCAAAAATCTTCAACGGAATCTATTTTCCGTCGAAAAACTTCAAAAAATCAATTTCTTTTGCATTTATTTTATTCATCCATTTTCGACGGAATTCATTTTTCGTCAAAAATCTTCGACGGAATCCATTTTCCGTCGAAAAACTTCACAAAATCAAATTCTTTTGCATTTATTTTATTCATCCATTTTCGACGGAATTCATTTTCCGTCAAAAATCTTCTACGGAATCCATTTTCCGTCGAAAAACTTCACAAAATAAATTTCTTTTGCATTTATTTTATTCATCCATTTTCGACGGAATTCATTTTTCGTCGAAAAACTTCACAAAATAAATTTCTTTTGCATTAATTTAATTCATCCATTTTCGACGGGATACATTTTCCGTCAAAAATCTTCGACGGAATCCATTTTCCATCGAAAAACTTACAAAATCAATTTCCTTTGCATTTATTTTATTAATCCGCTTTCGACGCAATTCTTTTTCCGTCGAAAAACTTCACAAAATCAATTTCTTTTGCATCTATTTTAGTCATCCGTTTTCGACGGAATACATTTTTCGTCAAAAATCTTCGACGAAATCCATTTTCCGTCAAAAACCTTCTACGGAATCCATTTTCCGTCGAAAAACTTCACAAAATCAATTTCTTTTGCATTTATTTTATTCATCCGTTTTCGACGGAATACATTTTTCGTTAAAAATCTTCAACGGAATCATTTTTTCGTCGAAAAATTAACAAAATCAATTTCTTTTGCATTTATTTTATTCATCCATTTTCAAAGGAACTCATTTTCCGTCAAAAATCTTCGACGGAATCCATTTTTCGTCGAAAAACTTCATAAAATCAATTTCTTTTGCATTTATTTTATTCATCCATTTTCGACGGAATCCGTTTTCCATCTAAAAATTTCACAATATCAATTTCTTTTGCATTTATTTTATTCATCCATTTTCGACGGAATTCATTTTCCGTCGAAAAACTTCACAAAATAAATTTCTTTTGCATTAATTTAATTCATCCATTTTCGACGGAATACATTTTCCGTCAAAAATATTCGACGGAATCCATTTTCCGTCGAAAAACTTACAAAATCAATTTCCTTTGTATTTATTTTATTAATCCGTTTTCGACAAAATTCTTTTTCCGTCGAAAAACTTCACAAAATCAATTTCTTTTGTATTTATTTTACTCATCCGTTTTCGACGGAATACTTTTTTCGTCAAAAATCATCGGCGGAATCCATTTTTTGTCGAAAAACTTCATAAAATCAATTTCTTTTGCATTTATTTTATTCATCCATTTTCGACGAAAATCATTTTCCGTCCAAAATCTTCGACGGAATCCAATTTCCGTCGATAAACTTCACAAAATAAATTTCTTTTGCATTTATTTTATTCATCCGTTTTCGACGGAATTCATTTTCCGTCAAAAATCTTCACAAAATCAATTTCTTTTTCATTTATTTTATTAATCCGTTTTCGACGGAATACATTTTTCGTCAAAAATCTTCGACGGAATCCATTTTTCATCGAAAAACTTCACAAAATCAATTTCTTTTGCATTTATTTTATTCATCCATTTTCGACGGAATTCATTTTCCGTCAAAAATCTTCGACGGAATCTATTTTCCGTCGAAAAAATTCACAAAATCAATTTCTTTTGCATTTATTTTATTCATCCATTGTCGAAGGAATTCATTTGCCGTCAAAAATCTTCGACGGAATCCATTTTCCGTCGAAAAACTTCACAAAATCAATTTCTTTTGCATTTATTTTATTCATCCATTTTCGACGGAATTCATTTTCCGTCAAAAATCTTCGACGGAATCCATTTTCCGTCGAAAAACTTCTCAAAATCAATTTCTTTTGCATTTATTTTATTAATCCGTTTTCGACGAAATTCTTTTTCCGTCGAAAAACTTCACAAAATCAATTTCTTATGCATTTGTTTTATTCATCCATTTTCGACGGAATACATTTTCCGTCAAAAATCTTCAACGGAATCCATTTTTCGTCGAAAAACTTCATAAAATCAATTTCTTTTCCATTTATTTTATTCATCCATTTTCGACGGAATTCATTTTCTGCCAAAAATCTTCGACGGAATCTATTTTCCGTCGAAAAACTTCAATAAATCAATTTCTTTTGCATTTATTTTATTCATCCATTTTCGACGGAATTCATTTTCCGTCAAAAATCTTCGACGGAATCCATTTTCCGTCGAAAAACTTCACAAAATCAATTTCTTTTTCATTTATTTTATTCATCAATTTTCGACGAAATTCTTTTTCCATCGAAAAACTTCGCAAAATCAATTTCTTTTGCATTTATTTTATTCATCAGTTTTCGACGGAATCCATTTTCCGTCGAAAAACTTCACAAAATCAATTTCTTTTGCATTTATTTTATTCATCAGTTTTAGAGGAAATTCTTTTTCCTTCAAAAAACTTCACAAAATGAATTTCTTTTGCATTTGTTTTATTCATCAGTTTTTGACGGAATCCATTTTCCATCGAAAAACATTACAAAAAGAATTTCTTTTGCATTTATTTTATTCATCAGTTTTCGACGGAATTCGTTTTCCGTCGAAAAACTTCACAAAAAGAATTTCTTTTGCAATTTATTTTATTCATCCTTTTTCGACGGAATTCGTTTTCCGTCAAAACTCTTCGACGAAATCCATATTCGTCGAAAAACTCCACAAAATCAATTGCTTTTGCATTTATTTTATTCATCCATTTTCGACGGAATCCGTTTCCCGTCAAAAAACCTCACTATATCAATTTCTTTTGAATTTATTTTATTCATCCATTTTCGATGGAATCCATTTTCCGTCGAAAAACTTCACAAAATCAATTTCTTTTGCATTTATTTTTTTCATCCGTTTTCGACGGAATCCATTTTCCATCGTTGGAATCCATTTTCCGTCAAAAAACGTCACAAAATCAATTTCTTTTGCACTTATTTTATTCATCAGTTTTCAACGGAATCCATTTTCCATCGAAAAACTTCACAAAATCAATTTCTTTTGCAATTATTTTATTCATCAGTTTTCGACGGAATTCATTTTCCGTCGAAAAACTTCACAAATTGAATTTCTTTGGCAATTTATTTTATTCATCCGTTTTCGACGGAATTCGTTTTCCGTCAAAAATCTTCGACGAAATCCATTTTCATCGAAAAACTTCACAAAATGAATTTCTTTTGCATTTGTTTTATTCATCAGTTTTGACGGAATCCATTTTCCATCGAAAAACTTCACAAAATCAATTTCTTTTGCATTTATTTTATTCATTAGTTTTCGACGGAATTCATTTTCCGTCGAAAAACTTCACAAAATGAATTTCTTTTGCAATTTATTTTATCCATCCTTTTTCGACGGAATTCGTTTTCCGTCAAAACTCTTCGACGAAATCCATTTTCGTCGAAAAACTTCACAAAATCAATTGCTTTTGCATTTATTTTATTCATCCATTTTCAACGGAATCCGTTTCCCGTCAAAAAACTTCACTATATCAATTTCTTTTGCATTTATTTTATTCATCCATTTTCGACGAAATCCATTTTCTGTCAAAAACCTTTACAAAATCCATTTCTTTTGCATTTATTTTATTCATCCATTTTCGACGGAATCCATTTTCCATCGAAAAACTTCACAAAATGAATTTCTTTTGCATTTGTTTTATTCATCAGTTTTTGACGGAATCCATTTTCCATCGAAAAACTTCACAAAAAGAATTTCTTTTGCATTTATTTTATTCATCAGTTTTCGACGGAATTCGTTTTCCGTCGAAAAACTTCACAAAATGAATTTCTTTTGCAATTTATTTTATTCATCCTTTTTTGACGGAATTCGTTTTCCGTCAAAACTCTTCGACGAAATCCATATTCGTCGAAAAACTCCACAAAATCAATTGCTTTTGCATTTATTTTATTCATCCATTTTCGACGGAATCCGTTTCCCGTCAAAAAACTTCACTATATCAATTTCTTTTGAATTTATTTTATTCATCCATTTTCGATGGAAGACATTTTCCGTCAAAAATCTTCGACGGAATCCATTTTCCGTCGAAAAACTTCACAAAATCAATTTCTTTTACATTTATTTTTTTCATCCGTTTTCGACGGAATCCATTTTCCATCGTAGGAATCCATTTTCCGTCGAAAAACGTCACAAAATCAATTTCTTTTGCACTTATTTTATTCATCAGTTTTCAACGGAATCCATTTTCCGTCGAAAAACTTCACAAAATCAATTTCTTTTGCATTTATTTTATTCATCAGTTTTCAGCGGAATTCGTTTTCCATCGAAAAACTTCACAAAATCAATTTCTTTTGCATTTATTTTATTCATCCATTTTCGACGGAATTTGTTTTCCGTCAAAAATCTTCGACGAAATCCATTTTCATCGAAAAACTTCACAAAATGAATTTCTTTTGCATTTGTTTTATTCATCAGTTTTGACGGAATCCATTTTCCATCGCAAAACTTCACAAAACCAATTACTTTTGCAATTATTTTGTTCATCAGTTTTCCACGAAATTCATTTTCCGTCGAAAAACTTCTCAAAATGAATTTCTTTTGCAATTTATTTTATCCATCATTTTTCGACGGAATTCGTTTTCCGTCAAAACTCTTCGACGAAATCCATTTTCGTCGAAAAACTTCACAAAATCAATTGCTTTTGCATTTATTTTATTAATCCATTTTCGACGGAATCCGTTTCCCGTCAAAAAACTTCACTATATCAATTTCTTTTGCATTTATTTTATTCATCCAATTTCGACGAAATCCATTTTCTGTCAAAAACCTTTACAAAATCCATTTCTTTTGCATTTATTTTATTCATCCATTTTCGACGAAATTCATTTTCCGTCAAAAAACTTCGACGGAATCCATTTTCCGTCGAAAAACTTCACAAAATCAATTTCTTTTGCATTTATTTTATTCATCAGTTTTCGACGGAATCCATTTTCCTCGAAAAACTTCACAAAATCAATTTCTTTTGCATTTATTTTATTAATCAGTTTTCGACGAAATTCTTTTTCCTTCGAAAAACTTCACAAAATGAACTTCTTTTACAATTTATTTTATTCATCCGTTTTCGACGAAATTCGTTTTCCGTCAAAAATCTTCCACGAAATCCATTTTCGTCGAAAAACTTCACAAAATCAATTTCTTTTGCATTTATTTTATTCATCCATTTTCGACGGAATCCGTTTTCCGTCAAAAAACTTCACAACATCAATTTCTTTTGCATTTACTTTATTCATCCATTTTCGACGGAATCCGTTTTCCGTCCAAAAATTTCACAAAATCAATTTCTTTTGCATTTATTTTATTAATACATTTTCGACGGAATCCGTTTTCAGTCAAAAAAATCACAAAATCAATTTCTTTTGCATTTATTTTATTCATCCATTTTCGACGGAATTCATTTTCCGTCAAAAAAACTTCACAAAATCAATTTCTTTTTCATTTATTTTATTCATCAGTTTTCGACGAAATTCTTTTTCCATCGAAAAACTTCACAAAATCAATTTCTTTTGCAATTATTTTATTCATCAGCTTTCGACGGAATTCATTTTCCGTCGAAAAACTTCACAAAATGAATTTCTTTTGCAATTTATTTTATTCATCCATTTTCGACGGAATTCGTTTTCCGTCAAAAATCTTCGAAGAAGTCCATTTTCGTCGAAAAACTTCACAAAATGATTTTCTTTTGCATTTGTTTTATTCATCAGTTTTTGGCGGAATCCATTTTCCATCGAAAACTTCACAAAATCAATTTCTTTTGCAATTATTTTATTCATCAGTTTTCGACGAAATTCTTTTTCCGTCGAAAAAGTTCACAAAATTAATTTCTTTTGCAATTTATTTTGTCCATCCTTTTTCGACGGAGTTCGTTTTTCGTCAAAACTCTTCGACGAAATCCATTTTCGTCGAAAACTTCACAAAATCAATTGCTTTTGCATTTATTTTATTCATCCATTTTCGACGGAATCCATTTCCCGTCAAAAAACTTCACTATATCAATTTCTTTTGCATTTATTTTATTCATCCATTTTCGACGAAATCCATTTTCTGTCAAAAACCTTTACAAAATCCATTTATTTTGCATTTATTTTATTCATCCATTTTCGACGGAATCCATTTTCCATCGAAAAACTTCACAAAATGAATTTCTTTTGCATTTGTTTTATTCATCAGTTTTTGACGGAATCCATTTTCCATCGAAAAACTTCACAAAAAGAATTTCTTTTGCATTTATTTTATTCATCAGTTTTCGACGGAATTCGTTTTCCGTCGAAAAACGTCACAAAATGATTTTCTTTTGCAATTTATTTTATTCATCCTTTTTCGACGGAATTCATTTTCCGTCAAAACTCTTCGACGAAATCCATATTCGTCAAAAACTTCAAAAATCAATTGCTTTTGCATTTATTTTATTCATCCATTTTCGACGGAATCCGTTTCCCGTCAAAAAACTTCACTATATCAATTTCTTTTGAATTTATTTTATTCATCCATTTTCGAAGGAAGACATTTTCCGTCAAAAATCTTCGACGGAATCCATTTTCCGTCGAAAAACTTCACAAAATCAATTTCTTTTGCATTTATTTTTTTCATCCGTTTTCGACGAAATCCATTTTCCATCGTAGGAATCCATTTTCCGTCGAAAAACGTCACAAAATCAATTTCTTTTGCACTTATTTTATTCATCAGTTTTCAACGGAATCCATTTTCCATCGAAAAACTTCACAAAATCAATTTCTTTTGCAATTATTTTATTCATCAGTTTTCGACGGAATTCGTTTTCCGTCGAAAAACTTCACAAAATGAATTTCTTTGGCAATTTATTTTATTCATCCATTTTCGACGGAATTTGTTTTCCGTCAAAAATCTTCGACGAAATCCATTTTCATCGAAAAACTTCACAAAATGAATTTCTTTTGCATTTGTTTTATTCATCAGTTTTGACGGAATCCATTTTCCATCGCAAAACTTCACAAAATCAATTACTTTTGCATTTATTTTATTCATCAGTTTTCGACGCAATTCATTTTCCGTCGAAAAACTTCACAAAATGAATTTCTTTTGCAATTTATTTTATCCATCATTTTTCGACGGAATTCGTTTTCCGTCAAAACTCTTCGACGAAATCCATTTTCGTCGAAAAACTTCACAAAATCAATTGCTTTTGCATTTATTTTATTCATCCATTTTCGACGGAATCCGTTTCCCGTCAAAAAACTTCACTATATCAATTTCTTTTGCATTTATTTTATTCATCCAATTTCGACGAAATCCATTTTCTGTCAAAAACCTTTACAAAATCCATTTCTTTTGCATTTATTTTATTCATCCATTTTCGACGAAATTCATTTTCCGTCAAAAAACTTCGACGGAATCCATTTTCCGTCGAAAAACTTCACAAAATCAATTTCTTTTGCATTTATTTTATTCATCAGTTTTCGACGGAATCCATTTTCCGTCGAAAAACTTCACAAAATCAATTTCTTTTGCATTTATTTTATTCATCAGTTTTCGAGGAAATTCTTTTTCCTTCGAAAAACTTCACAAAATGAATTTCTTTTACAATTTATTTTATTCATCCGTTTTCGACGAAATTCGTTTTCCGTCAAAAATCTTCCACGAAATCCATTTTCGTCGAAAAACTTCACAAAATCAATTTCTTTTGCATTTATTTTATTCATCCATTTTCGACGGAATCCGTTTTTCGTCAAAAAACTTCACAACATCAATTTCTTTTGCATTTACTTTATTCATCCATTTTCGACGGAATCCGTTTTCCGTCCAAAAATTTCACAAAATCAATTTCTTTTGCATTTATTTTATTCATCCATTTTCGACGGAATCCGTTTTCGGTCCAAAAATTTCACAAAATCAATTTCTTTTGCATTTATTTTATTCATCCATTTTCGACGGAATTCATTTTCCGTCAAAAATCTTCGACGAAATCCATTTTCCGTCGAAAAACTTCACAAAATCAATTTCTTTTTCATTTATTTTATTCATCAGTTTTCGACGAAATTCTTTTTCCATCGAAAAACTTCACAAAATCAATTTCTTTTGCAATTATTTTATTCATCAGCTTTCGACGGAATTCATTTTCCGTCGAAAAACTTCACAAAATGAATTTCTTTTGCAATTTATTTTATTCATCCATTTTCGACGGAATTCGTTTTCCGTCAAAAATCTTCGAAGAAGTCCATTTTCGTCGAAAAACTTCACAAAATGATTTTCTTTTGCATTTGTTTTATTCATCAGTTTTTGGCGGAATCCATTTTCCATCGAAAACTTCACAAAATCAATTTCTTTTGCAATTATTTTATTCATCAGTTTTCGACGAAATTCTTTTTCCGTCGAAAAAGTTCACAAAATTAATTTCTTTTGCAATTTATTTTGTCCATCCTTTTTCGACGGAGTTCGTTTTTCGTCAAAACTCTTCGACGAAATCCATTTTCGTCGAAAACTTCACAAAATCAATTGCTTTTGCATTTATTTTATTCATCCATTTTCGACGGAATCCATTTCCCGTCAAAAAACTTCACTATATCAATTTCTTTTGCATTTATTTTATTCATCCATTTTCGACGAAATCCATTTTCTGTCAAAAACCTTTACAAAATCCATTTATTTTGCATTTATTTTATTCATCCATTTTCGACGGAATCCATTTTCCATCGAAAAACTTCACAAAATGAATTTCTTTTGCATTTGTTTTATTCATCAGTTTTTGACGGAATCCATTTTCCATCGAAAAACTTCACAAAAAGAATTTCTTTTGCATTTATTTTATTCATCAGTTTTCGACGGAATTCGTTTTCCGTCGAAAAACGTCACAAAATGATTTTCTTTTGCAATTTATTTTATTCATCCTTTTTCGACGGAATTCATTTTCCGTCAAAACTCTTCGACGAAATCCATATTCGTCGAAAAACTTCTCAAAATCAATTGCTTTTGCATTTATTTTATTCATCCATTTTCGACGGAATCCGTTTCCCGTCAAAAAACTTCACTATATCAATTTCTTTTGAATTTATTTTATTCATCCATTTTCGAAGGAAGACATTTTCCGTCAAAAATCTTCGACGGAATCCATTTTCCGTCGAAAAACTTCACAAAATCAATTTCTTTTGCATTTATTTTTTTCATCCGTTTTCGACGAAATCCATTTTCCATCGTAGGAATCCATTTTCCGTCGAAAAACGTCACAAAATCAATTTCTTTTGCACTTATTTTATTCATCAGTTTTCAACGGAATCCATTTTCCATCGAAAAACTTCACAAAATCAATTTCTTTTGCAATTATTTTATTCATCAGTTTTCGACGGAATTCGTTTTCCGTCGAAAAACTTCACAAAATGAATTTCTTTGGCAATTTATTTTATTCATCCATTTTCGACGGAATTTGTTTTCCGTCAAAAATCTTCGACGAAATCCATTTTCATCGAAAAACTTCACAAAATGAATTTCTTTTGCATTTGTTTTATTCATCAGTTTTGACGGAATCCATTTTCCATCGCAAAACTTCACAAAATCAATTACTTTTGCATTTATTTTATTCATCAGTTTTCGACGCAATTCATTTTCCGTCGAAAAACTTCACAAAATGAATTTCTTTTGCAATTTATTTTATCCATCATTTTTCGACGGAATTCGTTTTCCGTCAAAACTCTTCGACGAAATCCATTTTCGTCGAAAAACTTCACAAAATCAATTGCTTTTGCATTTATTTTATTCATCCATTTTCGACGGAATCCGTTTCCCGTCAAAAAACTTCACTATATCAATTTCTTTTGCATTTATTTTATTCATCCAATTTCGACGAAATCCATTTTCTGTCAAAAACCTTTACAAAATCCATTTCTTTTGCATTTATTTTATTCATCCATTTTCGACGAAATTCATTTTCCGTCAAAAAACTTCGACGGAATCCATTTTCCGTCGAAAAACTTCACAAAATCAATTTCTTTTGCATTTCTTTTATTCATCAGTTTTCGACGGAATCCATTTTCCGTCGAAAAACTTCACAAAATCAATTTCTTTTGCATTTATTTTATTCATCAGTTTTCGAGGAAATTCTTTTTCCTTCGAAAAACTTCACAAAATGAATTTCTTTTACAATTTATTTTATTCATCCGTTTTCGACGAAATTCGTTTTCCGTCAAAAATCTTCCACGAAATCCATTTTCGTCGAAAAACTTCACAAAATCAATTTCTTTTGCATTTATTTTATTCATCCATTTTCGACGGAATCCGTTTTTCGTCAAAAAACTTCACAATATCAATTTCTTTTGCATTTACTTTATTCATCCATTTTCGACGGAATCCGTTTTCCGTCCAAAAATTTCACAAAATCAATTTCTTTTGCATTTATTTTATTCATCCATTTTCGACGGAATCCGTTTTCGGTCCAAAAATTTCACAAAATCAATTTCTTTTGCATTTATTTTATTCATCCATTTTCGACGGAATTCATTTTCCGTCAAAAATCTTCGACGGAATCCATTTCCCGTCGAAAAACTTCACAAAATCAATTTCTTTTTCATTTATTTTATTCATCAGTTTTCGACGAAATTCTTTTTCCATCGAAAAACTTCACAAAATCAATTTCTTTTGCAATTATTTTATTCATCAGCTTTCGACGGAATTCATTTTCCGTCGAAAAACTTCACAAAATGAATTTCTTTTGCAATTTATTTTATTCATCCATTTTCGACGGAATTCGTTTTCCGTCAAAAATCTTCGAAGAAGTCCATTTTCGTCGAAAAACTTCACAAAATGATTTTCTTTTGCATTTGTTTTATTCATCAGTTTTTGGCGGAATCCATTTTCCATCGAAAACTTCACAAAATCAATTTCTTTTGCAATTATTTTATTCATCAGTTTTCGACGAAATTCTTTTTCCGTCGAAAAAGTTCACAAAATTAATTTCTTTTGCAATTTATTTTGTCCATCCTTTTTCGACGGAGTTCGTTTTTCGTCAAAACTCTTCGACGAAATCCATTTTCGTCGAAAACTTCACAAAATCAATTGCTTTTGCATTTATTTTATTCATCCATTTTCGACGGAATCCATTTCCCGTCAAAAAACTTCACTATATCAATTTCTTTTGCATTTATTTTATTCATCCATTTTCGACGAAATCCATTTTCTGTCAAAAACCTTTGCAAAATCCATTTATTTTGCATTTATTTTATTCATCCATTTGCGACGGAATCCATTTTCCATCGAAAAACATCACAAAATGAATTTCTTTTGCATTTGTTTTATTCATCAGTTTTTGACGGAATCCATTTTCCATCGAAAAACTTCACAAAAAGAATTTCTTTTGCATTTATTTTATTCATCAGTTTTCGACGGAATTCGTTTTCCGTCGAAAAACGTCACAAAATGATTTTCTTTTGCAATTTATTTTATTCATCCTTTTTCGACGGAATTCATTTTCCGTCAAAACTCTTCGACGAAATCCATATTCGTCGAAAAACTTCTCAAAATCAATTGCTTTTGCATTTATTTTATTCATCCATTTTCGACGGAATCCGTTTCCCGTCAAAAAACTTCACTATATCAATTTCTTTTGAATTTATTTTATTCATCCATTTTCGAAGGAAGACATTTTCCGTCAAAAATCTTCGACGGAATCCATTTTCCGTCGAAAAACTTCACAAAATCAATTTCTTTTGCATTTATTTTTCTCATCCGTTTTCGACGAAATCCATTTTCCATCGTAGGAATCCATTTTCCGTCGAAAAACGTCACAAAATCAATTTCTTTTGCACTTATTTTATTCATCAGTTTTCAACGGAATCCATTTTCCATCGAAAAGCTTCACAAAATCAATTTCTTTTGCAATTATTTTATTCATCAGTTTTCGACGGAATTCGTTTTCAGTCGAAAAACTTCACAAAATGAATTTCTTTGGCAATTTATTTTATTCATCCGTTTTCGATGGAATTCATTTTCCGTCAAAAATCTTCGACGAAATCCATTTTCATCGAAAAACTTCACAAAATGAATTTCTTTTGCATTTGTTTTATTCATCAGTTTTGACGGAATCCATTTTCCATCGCAAAACTTCACAAAATCAATTACTTTTGCATTTATTTTATTCATCAGTTTTCGACGCAATTCATTTTCCGTCGAAAAACTTCACAAAATGAATTTCTTTTGCAATTTATTTTATCCATCATTTTTCAACGGAATTCGTTTTCCGTCAAAACTCTTCGACGAAATCCATTTTCGTCGAAAAACTTCACAAAATCAATTGCTTTTGCATTTATTTTATTCATCCATTTTCGACGGAATCCGTTTCCCGTCAAAAAACTTCACTATATCAATTTCTTTTGCATTTATTTTATTCATCCAATTTCGACGAAATCCATTTTCTGTCAAAAACCTTTACAAAATCCATTTCTTTTGCATTTATTTTATTCATCCATTTTCGACGAAATTCATTTTCCGTCAAAAAACTTCGACGGAATCCATTTTCCGTCGAAAAACTTCACAAAATCAATTTCTTTTGCATTTCTTTTATTCATCAGTTTTCGACGGAATCCATTTTCCGTCGAAAAACTTCACAAAATCAATTTCTTTTGCATTTATTTTATTCATCAGTTTTCGAGGAAATTCTTTTTCCTTCGAAAAACTTCACAAAATGAATTTCTTTTACAATTTATTTTATTCATCCGTTTTCGACGAAATTCGTTTTCCGTCAAAAATCTTCCACGAAATCCATTTTCGTCGAAAAACTTCACAAAATCAATTTCTTTTGCATTTATTTTATTCATCCATTTTCGACGGAATCCGTTTTTCGTCAAAAAACTTCACAACATCAATTTCTTTTGCATTTACTTTATTCATCCATTTTCGACGGAATCCGTTTTCCGTCCAAAAATTTCACAAAATCAATTTCTTTTGCATTTATTTTATTCATCCATTTTCGACGGAATCCGTTTTCGGTCCAAAAATTTCACAAAATCAATTTCTTTTGCATTTATTTTATTCATCCATTTTCGACGGAATTCATTTTCCGTCAAAAATCTTCGACGGAATCCATTTCCCGTCGAAAAACTTCACAAAATCAATTTCTTTTTCATTTATTTTATTCATCAGTTTTCGACGAAATTCTTTTTCCATCGAAAAACTTCACAAAATCAATTTCTTTTGCAATTATTTTATTCATCAGCTTTCGACGGAATTCATTTTCCGTCGAAAAACTTCACAAAATGAATTTCTTTTGCAATTTATTTTATTCATCCATTTTCGACGGAATTCGTTTTCCGTCAAAAATCTTCGAAGAAGTCCATTTTCGTCGAAAAACTTCACAAAATGATTTTCTTTTGCATTTGTTTTATTCATCAGTTTTTGGCGGAATCCATTTTCCATCGAAAACTTCACAAAATCAATTTCTTTTGCAATTATTTTATTCATCAGTTTTCGACGAAATTCTTTTTCCGTCGAAAAAGTTCACAAAATTAATTTCTTTTGCAATTTATTTTGTCCATCCTTTTTCGACTTAGTTCGTTTTTCGTCAAAACTCTTCGACGAAATCCATTTTCGTCGAAAACTTCACAAAATCAATTGCTTTTGCATTTATTTTATTCATCCATTTTCGACGGAATCCATTTCCCGTCAAAAAACTTCACTATATCAATTTCTTTTGCATTTATTTTATTCATCCATTTTCGACGAAATCCATTTTCTGTCAAAAACCTTTGCAAAATCCATTTATTTTGCATTTATTTTATTCATCCATTTGCGACGGAATCCATTTTCCATCGAAAAACTTCACAAAATAAATTTCTTTTGCATTTGTTTTATTCATCAGTTTTTGACGGAATCCATTTTCCATCGAAAAACTTCACAAAAAGAATTTCTTTTGCATTTATTTTATTCATCAGTTTTCGACGGAATTCGTTTTCCGTCGAAAAACGTCACAAAATGATTTTCTTTTGCAATTTATTTTATTCATCCTTTTTCGACGGAATTCATTTTCCGTCAAAACTCTTCGACGAAATCCATATTCGTCGAAAAACTTCACAAAATCAATTGCTTTTGCTTTTATTTTATTCATCCATTTTCGACGGAATCCGTTTCCCGTCAAAAAACTTCACTATATCAATTTCTTTTGAATTTATTTTATTCATCCATTTTCGATGGAAGACATTTTCCGTCAAAAATCTTCGACGGAATCCATTTTCCGTCGAAAAACTTCACAAAATCAATTTCTTTTGCATTTATTTTTTTCATCCGTTTTCGACGAAATCCATTTTCCATCGTAGGAATCCATTTTCCGTCGAAAAACGTCACAAAATCAATTTTTTTGCACTTATTTTATTCATCGGTTTTCAACAGAATCCATTTTCCATCGAAAAACTTCACAAAATCAATTTCTTTTGCAATTAATTTATTCATCAGTTTTCGACGGAATTCGTTTTCCGTCGAAAAACTTCACAAAATGAATTTCTTTGGCAATTTATTTTATTCATCCGTTTTCGACGGAATTCGTTTTCCGTCAAAAATCTTCGACGAAATCCATTTTCATCGAAAAACTTCACAAAATGAATTTCTTTTGCATTTGTTTTATTCATCAGTTTTGACGGAATCCATTTTCCATCGAAAAACTTCACAAAATCAATTTCTTTTGCATTTATTTTATTCATCAGTTTTCGACGGAATTCATTTTCCGTCGAAAAACTTCACAAAATGAATTTCTTTTGCAATTTATTTTATCCATCCTTTTTCGACGGAATTCGTTTTCCGTCAAAACTCTTCGACGAAATCCATTTTCGTCGAAAAACTTCACAAAATCAATTGCTTTTGCATTTATTTTATTCATCCATTTTCGACGGAATCCGTTTCCCGTCAAAAAACTTCACTATATCAATTTCTTTTGCATTTATTTTATTCATCCATTTTCGACGGAATCCATTTTCTGTCAAAAATCTTTACAAAATCCATTTCTTTTGCATTTATTTTATTCATCCATTTTCGACGGAATCCATTTTCCATCGAAAAACATCACAAAATGAATTTCTTTTGCATTTGTTTTATTCATCAGTTTTGACGGAATCCATTTTCCGTCGAAAAACTTCACAAAATCAATTTCTTTTGCATTTATTTTATTCATCAGTTTTCGACGGAATCCATTTTCCGTCGAAAAACTTCACAAAATCAATTTCTTTTGCATTTATTTTATTCATCAGTTTTCGAGGAAATTCTTTTTCCTTCGAAAAACTTCACAAAATGAATTTCTTTTGCAATTTATTTTATTCATCCGTTTTCGACGAAATTCGTTTTCCGTCAAAAATCTTCGACGAAATCCATTTTCGTCGAAAAACTTCACAAAATCAATTTCTTTTGCATTTATTTTATTCATCCATTTTCGACGGAATCCGTTTTTCGTCAAAAAACTTCACAATATCAATTTCTTTTGCATTTACTTTATTCATCCATTTTCGACGGAATCCGTTTTCCGTCCAAAAATTTCACAAAATCAATTTCTTTTGCATTTATTTTATTCATCCATTTTCGACGGAATCCGTTTTCCGTCCAAAAATTTCACAAAATCAATTTCTTTTGCATTTATTTTATTCATCCATTTTCGACGGAATTCATTTTCCGTCAAAAATCTTCGACGGAATCCATTTTCCGTCGAAAAACTTCACAAAATCAATTTCTTTTTCATTTATTTTATTCATCAATTTTCGACGAAATTCTTTTTCCATCGAAAAACTTCACAAAATCAATTTCTTTTGCAATTATTTTATTCATCAGCTTTCGACGGAATTCGTTTTCTGTCGAAAAACTTCACAAAATGGATTTCTTTTGCAATTTATTTTATTCATCCATTTTCGACGGAATTCGTTTTCCGTCAAAAATCTTCGACGAAGTCCATTTTCGTCGGAAAACTTCACAAAATGAATTTCTTTTGCATTTGTTTTATTCATCAGTTTTTGACGGAATCCATTTTCCATCGAAAACTTCACAAAATGAATTTCTTTTGCAATTTATTTTATTCATCCATTTTCGACGGAATTCGTTTTCCGTCAAAACTCTTCGACGAAATCAATTTTCGTCGAAAAACTTCCCAAAATCATTTGCTTTAGCATTTATTTTATTCATCCATTTTCGACGGAATCCGGTTCCCGTCAAAAAACTTCACAATATCAATTTCTTTTGCATTTATTTTATTCATCCATTTTCGACTGAATCAATTTTCTGTCAAAAAACTTCACAAAATCCATTTCTTTTGCATTTATTTTATTCATCCATTTTCGACGAAATTCATTTTCCGTCAAAAATCTTCGACGGAATCCATTTTCCGTCGAAAAACTTCACAAAATCAATTTCTTTTGCATTTATTTTATTCATCAGTTTTCGACGGAATCCATTTTCCGTCTAAAAATTTCACAAAATCAATTTCTTTTGCAATTATTTTATTCATCATTTTTCGACAAAATTCTTTTTCCGTCGAAAAACTTCACAAAATGAATTTCTTTTGCAACTTATTTTATTCATCCGTTTTCGACGGAATTCGTTTTCCGTCAAAAATCTTCGACGAAATCCATTTTCGTCGAAAAACTTCACAAAATCAATTCCTTTTGCATTTATTTTATTCATCCATTTTCGACGGAATCCGTTTTCTGTCAAAAAACTTCACAATATCAATTTCTTTTGCATTTATTTTATTCATCCATTTTCGACGGAATCCGTTTTCCGTCCAAAAACTTCACAAAATCAATTTCTTTTGCATTTATTTTATTCATCCATTTTCGACGGAATCCATTTTCCGTCTAAAAATTTCACAAAATCAATTTCTTTTGCAATTATTTTATTCATCAGTTTTCGACGAAATTCTTTTTCCGTCGAAAAACTTCACAAAATGAATTTCTTTTGCAACTTATTTTATTCATCCGTTTTCGACGGAATTCGTTTTCCGTCAAAAATCTTCGACGAAATCCATTTTCGTCGAAAAACTTCAAAAAATCAATTCCTTTTGCATTTATTTTATTCATCCATTTTCGACGGAATCCGTTTTCTGTCAAAAAGCTTCACAATATCAATTTCTTTTGCATTTATTATATTCATCCATTTTCGACGGAATCCGTTTTCCGTCCAAAAACTTCACAAAATCAATTTCTTTTGCATTTATTTTATTCATCCATTTTCGACGGAATCCATTTTCCATCGAAAAACTTCACAAAATCAATTTCTTTTGCATTTATTTAATTCATCAGTTTTCGACGGAATCCATTTTCCATCGAAAAACTTCACAAAATCAATTTCTTTTGCATTTATTTTATTCATCAGTTTTCGACGAAATTCTTTTTAAGTCGAGAAACTTCAGAAAATCAATTTCTTTTGCATTTATTTTATTCATCCATTTTCGACGGAATACAATTTCCTTCAAAAATCTTTGACGGAATCCATTTTCCGTCGAAAAACCTCACAAAGTCAATTTCTTTTGCATTTATTTAATTCATCAGTTTTCGACGGAATCCATTTTCCATCGAAAAACTTCACAAAATCAATTTCTTTTGCATTTATTTTATTCATCAGTTTTCGACGAAATTCTTTTTAAGTCGAGAAACTTCAGAAAATCAATTTCTTTTGCATTTATTTTATTCATCCATTTTCGACGGAATACAATTTCCTTCAAAAATCTTTGACGGAATCCATTTTCCGTCGAAAAACCTCACAAAGTCAATTTCTTTTGCATTTATTTTATTCATCAGTTTTCGACGAAATTCTTTTTCCATCGAAAAACTTCACAAAATCAATTTCTTTTGCAATTATTTTATTCATCAGCTTTCGACGGAATTCATTTTCCGTCGAAAAACTTCACAAAATGAATTTCTTTTGCAATTTATTTTATTCATCCATTTTCGACGGAATTCGTTTTCCGTCAAAAATCATCGACGAAGTCCATTTTCGTCGAAAAACTTCACAAAATGAATTTCTTTTGCATTTGTTTTATTCATCAATTTTTGACGGATTCCATTTTCCATCGAAAAACTTCACAAAATCAATTTCTTTTGCATTTGCTTTATTCATCAGTTTTCGACGGAATTCCTTTTCCTTCGAAAAACTTCACAAAATGAATTTCTTTTGCAATTTATTTTATTCATCCATTTTCGACGAAATTCGTTTTCCGTCCAAACTCTTCGACGAAATCCATTTTCGTCGAAAAACTTCACAAAATCATTTGCTTTTGCATTTATTTTATTTATCCATTTTCGACGGAATCCGTTTCCCGTCAAAAAACTTCACAATATCAATTTCTTTTGCATTTATTTTATTCATCCATTTTCGACAGAATCCATTTTCTGTCAAAAAACTTCACAAAATCCATTTCTTTTGCATTTATTTTATTCATCCATTTTCGACGAAATTCATTTTCCGTCAAAAATCTTCGACGGATTCCATTTTCCGTCGAAAAACTTCACAAAATCAATTTCTTTTGCATTTATTTTATTCATCAGTTTTCGACGGAATCCATTTTCCTTCTAAAAATTTCACAAAATCAATTTCTTTTGCAATTATTTTATTCATCAGTTTTCGAAGAAATTCTTTTTCCGTCGAAAAACTTCACAAAATGAATTTCTTTTGCAACTTATTTTATTCATCCGTTTTCGACGGAATTCGTTTTCCGTCAAAAATCTTCGACGAAATCCATTTTCGTCGAAAAACTTCACAAAATCAATTTCTTTTGCATTTATTTTATTCATCCTTTTTTGACGGAATCCGTTTCCCGTCAAAAAACTTCACTATATCAATTTCTTTTGCATTTATTTTATTCATTCATTTTCGACGAAATCCATTTTCTGTCAAAAACCTTTACAAAATCCATTTCATTTGCATTTATTTTATTCATCCATTTTCGACGAAATTCATTTTCCGTCAAAAATCTTCGACGGAATCCATTTTCCGTCGAAAAACTTCACAAAATCAATTTCTTTTGCATTTATTTTATTCATCAGTTTTCGACGAAATTCTTTTTCCTTCGAAAAACTTCACAAAATGAATTTCTTTTGCAATTTATTTTATTCATCCGTTTTCGACGGAATTCGTTTTCCGTCAAAAATCTTCGACGAAATCCATTTTCGTCGAAAAACTTCACAAAATCAATTTCTTTTGCATTTATTTTATTCATCCATTTTCGACGGAATCCGTTTTTCGTCAAAAAACTTCACAATATCAATTTCTTTTGCATTTACTTTATTCATCCATTGTCGACGGAATCCGTTTTCCGTCCAAAAATTTCACAAAATCAATTTCTTTTGCATTTATTTTATTCATCCATTTTCGACGGAATTCAATTTCCGTCAAAAATCTTCGACGGAATCCATTTTCCGTCGAAAAACTTCACAAAATCAATTTCTTTTTCATTTATTTTATTCATCAGTTTTCGACGAAATTCTTTTTCCATCGAAAAACTTCACAAAATCAATTTCTTTTGCAATTATTTTATTCATCAGCTTTCGACGGAATTCATTTTCCGTCGAAAAACTTCACAAAATGAATTTCTTTTGCAATTTATTTTATTCATCCATTTTCGACGGAATTCGTTTTCCGTCAAAAATCATCGACGAAGTCCATTTTCGTCGAAAAACTTCACAAAATGAATTTCTTTTGCATTTGTTTTATTCATCAGTTTTTGACGGATTCCATTT
>JAVKPL010005906.1:0-25301 GCA_032173675.1 Gastrolobium villosum | reverse complement strand
GGAAAGCTCAATAGCAAGGTAAACCTTTGGACTTGGGGTTAATCCCATTGAGTGTTCCACCATACTCCGTTAAGGAGAAATGGTTTTGCTAGATGTGATATGTAATTATGATAATAATTGTATGCTCATGCATTGATACATGTTATGATTGATTCATGATTATTGGTTGATGTTGATTGTTGAAGAGTCATTGAGGAATGGTTAAAGAGGTAGAAAATAACGAATGAGGTAATGGTTGAGGATTGTGATTGAGGTTATGAGTGATAGTATTATGATGAGGATGATTGGTAGGAACTTCCCTTGGAAACAACCCTATGTGGATCTCTCTTGGAGGTTCCTAGGTTGAGGTTAAGGACTTCCATTGGAAACAACCCTATGTGGATCTCCATGTGGTAAGAGCCTAAGAGAAACAACCCTTTGAGGATCTCTCTTGAAGTCCATATAATGATCATTGATAAGAATGTGTTGAACTGTTATGATTATGTGTACATCGAAAGTGAACCTTAGGGTGGAGTGATCTCCAAGGACCCCTGGTTTACTGTGATATATTCGTATATCTCACCCCGTGTTGTGAGGCATCATTTCAGGTACTGATAGAGGTGAAGTTGACCGAGGCAAGAAGCATGAGTAGCTTGTACCTGATAGCTTGACATTTTGAGTTGCATGCCATTTAAAATTGCTATATGTATATTTTGATGCCACATGATGTATTTTGGAGGACTTAGTGCATGATTATTGTAGTAGTAATTGGTATTTGGTACATGGTTACTTGCTTTGATCATGTTCATTTTGTAGCTAAGTCCTTTGGCATGTATATGAAATTTGTAAGAACAATGATGTAATTGAGACGATGTTGTAATGTTGTAATTAATGAAGATATATGTATGATGAAATGGTATGCATGCCTTTATTAGTATATGAGTGTCTTGAAAGACTAAAATTCATGTAGTGAAAGAGATTATATGATGTCAAATAGGTGAAGGAAGACCTTTAGGTTGAAAATTCAAGTAAAAGTAAAATCATCATGTCTTGTTGTCCATTTTTCCTATCCTATATGATAGATTTGGACCCTTGTGTCTTGATAGAAGTTGTAGATATTTTTCTTAGCTTTCTAATGAGACTAAGATTGTGTAATTTGAATGTGTACACCTCAAGTTATGGTTAAAACAACACAGGTAGGTCAAATTGCCATGTTTTGGTGCTTGCTCCTGACTGCTCACGCTATGAGCGTGAGATTCACGCTATGAGCGTCAACCTCTCTGACTGCCCACGCTATGAGCGTGGGGTCCTGGGGATTTCAGCATCCAATTTCTTAAAAATCTCATAACTTGGGCTACAGTGCTCTGATTTGAGCGCGGTTTGAACCCTCGCGTAGCTAATGAAAAATCCTATATTATATTGGAAAAATTGAGACCATAAGAGTAGTATAGTAAATTCTTAAATAAATAAAGAGTGGATATGTTTAGTGTTTAAAAGCAATAAAAGTGAGTAGTATGCTTTAGTGTTTAAAAGCAATAAATAGGGCTCATTACATATTATTTCATAGAAGAAAAATTACAAGAGAGAGGAGAGAAGAATACACGAGAGAAAAGAGAGAATCCACCAACACCATATGGGGAGGGAGGGGCACAAGCTATGTAGCACCGATACGACACGCGACACGTGACACGACACGACACGACACTCCGACACGTCAATCCTAAAAAATTGTGGATTTCGACACGTTGGGACACGTTTTAATATTAAATAATATTTTTAATTTATATAGTGTATATTTCATTTAATATTTAATAAATTAACAAAAAAATGAAACTAAATTAATAATACCCATCAACACGTTATAAAGATGAAAACTTTAATAAAAAAATAAAAGCTGGGATGAGAGAGATATAATATCAGATAGAGAGAACAAATCATATTAGAGAGAGATCAGAGAGAATGAGATACAACAAGAGCGTAATAGGAATTGACAACAACGATGCTGAGATGATCTCTTATCTACTTAAGGGGAAAAAAGAAAGAAAAAAAATTGATATGATCAGGTGGAAGCTTAATTAATATATTTTAATTTATTAAAAAAAATAAAAAAATTTAAATTTTTTTTTAAAAAAATAAAAAAATTTAAAAAAATTAAAAAAATTACGAAAATGCCATTTGACCGTGATCCTTATACGCGCACCCACACCCAAACTCTGGATCAGTTCCCAAAAAAGAGAGTATTAGATTTTCAAGGGCTAAAGCACCATTTTATAATTTTTGGACAAAAGAATTACCCGGTTAAGGTTGATTGGATAAGTTTTTGCAACAGTCAAACATGTCACCTATGCTGATGGGACTAGTCCCGTCACTGATACTGACGGGACTCTTGCCACGTCAGCGCCACGTAGGCAGTCCCAATTACCGTAAAGTTTCGGAAGGCCAAAACTTGTGACTCGGGTATCCAAATTAGATGATTTTTTTTTGATTTCACATAACTTTTCGAGATCTATGCAATGACAACTCATTTGACATATTTTATCTCCCACAAAGATAGTTTGAATTTATAACAATTGTACCAAAATCACAAGAGTGTTTATCCATAAAATCCTCAAACTATGTTTGTGGGAGATAAAATATGTCAAATAAGGTGTCATTGCGTAGATCTCGAAAATTTTTGTGAAATCAAAAAAAAAATCATCTGATTTGGATACCTGAGTCACAAGTTATGGCCTTCCGAAGCTTTACGGCAATTGGACTGTCTACGTGGCACGAGTCCCGTCAGTATCAGTGACGGGACTAGTCCCGTCAGCATAGGTGACATGTTTGACTGCATTATTTTGGAAAAACTTATCCAATCAACTTTAACCGGGTAATTATTTTGTCCAAAAATTTTAAAATGGTGCTTTTCCCGATTTTCAAGATTAGGATTCTTTCTCGTGCATCAATTGATTAGCTTTCTCAAGAACATTCATTCATAGATTCATCTCTTCTTGACATTCATATATTCATCTCTTCAATTGAATAGCTTTTGGCAAAGTGAATATTTTTCCATAGGAATTCAGATTACTTATATGCTCGAGGTAAATCATTTAATTATAAATTTCTTCTTGACCATTTTGATGATTTGTATTGCGAACGTGGATACCAGCTCTTGTGATGGAAAACTGGGATACTAGCATTATTCGCGGTCTGGATTGGATCGATTTTGAAAGCAAAAATTATCCTATCCAATCCCAACAATTTGTTCATATAATCATCTATTCGATTTGATTTTTTTTTTCAAAATCGATCCGATCCGATCCAATCCAATTTTTTTTTTTTAATTTAAATTGGATCCATTTTCGATTTTTTCAAAAATCTTTAAATTTGTTTCATGTGTATATATTGAATTTATAACAACAGAATTTCAGGAGTAATACTTTAGAGAGATTATTATGGGGTGTACAAATAAAGAAGGCAGAAACTAGAAATACACGAAACACAAGGAGAAATGGAGAAACCGTATCGCCATCATCGCATGGTTAGTTTTGGCATTGGAGAAAAGAACACGCTCTCGCCCTTCTTCAAGGAAACCCACCCCACACACCAAATCCCATCGTCTCCTATGTTTTTTTCCTTTACCCCTAATCCCAAATCAATTCTTCCTCGTGTTATTTTGAAAGCCCTAATTTTTCGTCCCTTACCTTCTTTAAATTCTAACCCCTCTTATTCAGTTTTCGGTTCAAGTTTCTTCAAATCCAAACGAACGAAGTTGTGGTGATTGAATCGATCTATGGCGAAAGGTACTGATTCGGATGAGTTTTTGCTTCTTTCCAGGGTTCGGACGGGTCTCAAGAGGGAGTTTGCATTCGCCATGAAGGCTCAATCCGAGATCTGTGGTGGTTCTTTGGGTCGAACCAGGGCCAGTAAGAACCGGAATGGAGTTGTTCCGGTTCAGACCGCTCCTGCCGGCAAGAGGTCCAGGAAGTCCGGTTCTTTCGAGGGAGCGGTGGAAAATTCGGAGGATGTGGTTGATGCAATGAGCGAGGAGGAGGCCAGAAGCGACGTCGTTGATGTCACGAGCGACATCGTTGATGTCAAGAGCGACGACGAACCCAAGAACCAAGTGGGAGAATCCGCTGCAATGCCCGTATGCGAAGAGGAGCCGAAGAATGATGTTGTGGAAACTGTGAGCAACGAAGAGCCTCGTACGGTTGAATCTTTGAAGGAAGAAGAGGTTATGGATGACATGGCGCAGCCAGTTTGCGAAACCGTGGTCAAAGAGGAACAATGTTCTATCGAGACAACCCCTGTTTCGGTTAATGTTGTTGTTGATGATGATGATAAGGGAAAGTGGAAGAAAGTGTGTATGGAGAAGCCGCTGAGGCGGTTTACACGGTCAGCATTGAAGCAAAAATCTGATGAAACAGAGGTAGTAACTTATGGGGAAAATGCTAATGCTAATGCTAGTGCTGTAGCTGTTGGAATTGATGATAATGTTAAAAGGGAAACTGAGCCTGCCCTTTTAAGAACGGTTCCAACGCCAATAAAAATGACCAAGACTACCTCGAAGAAGTTCCCTACAAAGCTAAAGGATCTTTTGGCAACAGGGATTCTTGAGGGGCTGCCAGTGAAGTATGTCAGGGGAATTAAGGTATTATACTATTATCTGATTTTCTTATTTCTTTCAGTGTTGATATTTGGGAATTTCTGCTTTTGGTACGAGTTTTATGCATTTGAGAAAATTTGTAGGCACGAAGACCTGGTGAAACAGGCCTCCGAGGAGTGATTAGTGGCGCTGGGATTTTGTGCTATTGTGAGATTTGTAAGGGGGTTGAGGTATGTAACATAAATTACGGTCATGTTTTGGTACCGTCTAACGTTTCATAGATTAGTAATGATTTGGTTTTCTCTTTTTGGTTTTTGCTGAGAGTAGGTTGTCACACCCACTGTGTTTGAGCTGCATGCTGGTAGTTCAAACAAACGTCCCCCAGAGTATATTTACCTTGAGAATGGTAATACCCTCCGCCAAGTCATAAATGCCTGTTGGAATGTTCCATTGGATATCTTGGAGGAAGCCATCCAAAAGGTCCTCGTTGGCTTCACTATGAAGAAATCTATCACCTGTTTCGGCTGCAGAGGTTTGAAATGCATATGTTTGATTTCCTACCCTTCGCTCAACGAGTTTGCAATTTTATATTACTTATTTTCAGGCTATGTTACAAGTAATTTTGATCATTTGCAGGGTCTATTTCTGAAGCTTGCAATGCTGTCTCAAGACTAGCATGTGATTCATGTGTGGGATTGAAAGACTCTCAGGCTGGCCCCCCTCAAACAGCTGCGGCAAGCAGTAAAAGTGCTTCACCAGCAGTTCAACCTAGGTATCAGTTCAACCTAGGATTGAAAGACTCTCAACCTAGCCCCCCTCAAACAGCTGCAGCAAGCAGTAAAAGTGCTCCACCAGCAGTTGAACCTAGGTATATTTATTTTTATTTTTATTTTTTTTAATATATATAAGCATAATGAGTACATCCTAGTACCTGAATTTAGGATAAGCATGTGCTTGATCAAAGCAACTTTGCTTACCTTAAAATTTATGCAAAATCTTTGCAAACTTTTGATGTATTTGTCGACCTTTTTACACCCTTCTGCATTTTACCTATGCTAAAAAACGGAGAGCTTATTATTATTTATTATAGGTTTTAATCCTTTACTTAGTAAATAGTATCAGATGACAAGTGGTTTTATTTAATGGCACTTCCACGTTTGTAGACTAGGCATCAGGTCATGTGCACCAAACTACTAATTAGTAATTTAATACATTGCATGCCTGTATTTGAGTACACATACTTATTAAAGTTCACTAAAATTTCTACACATATCATTATCTAATGCTTGCATGTTCCAACTATTTCAGATCACCAGAACCAGTTGTGGTTTCAAAACCAGTTGTCGTTCCAAAGTCATTAAATAATGGGATGAAGCACAGCACATCCCGTGGTAAGAGTCAAGGAAGACCAACAAGAAAGTAAGTGTTTGTAAAGCACTTATCTAAAACATTTGTTTAGGTTAGAATTTAGAAGTACATATTTTTTCATGTATTAACATATCATGTTATATCCAATCAGGGATTTAATTTTTGCCCTTTTTTATTTTTAAAATTTTGAAAGGGATATACGGTTGCACAAGTTGGTATTTGGAGAAGATGTGTTGCCCGATGGAACTGAATTAGCCTACTATGCTCATGGAAAGGTTGTTTTGATTGAGATGTGTTCTGCTCTACTTGTTTTTATGACTTTTATCTTGTCTGAGTTTCTTTTGTTGTGTGGTCAGAAACTATTGCTTGGTTACAAAAAGGGACTTGGAATTTTTTGTACCTGCTGCAACTCCGAGGTGTTTTTTCTTGTGATGTAGTATATATTGTGCGAAATATTGGGCTTCATATCGATATTTGACTCCAGTGCTTTTTTATTTTAATTTTTTTTGGATCTGCAGGTCAGTGCCTCTCAGTTTGAAGCTCATGCTGGCTGGGCATCTCGACGCAAGCCGTGAGTTCTTCTTTTAAATTTTATTATTGGATCTAGGGTCTATCTGCATTGTCTATCTAGCTTTGCATTATATTATAGATAAGTTTACTTATGATATACCATCAGATTGTATTGGCTGACTGCTAGTGTTATCCGAGTGTACTGCTGTATTGTTACTACTGTATATCATGTTGTATAGAATCATAGATCTGACTGTTAGACTGATTAGTTAGAGGAGTTAGACTTGTTATAGTTAAGAGCCTGTTTGGATGGACTTTTAAAAAAAGGACTTTTTGTGGCTTGTTTTTTTTAGAATGACTTTTTTATAAAGTTAAAGCTATTTTACGTTTGGATGGAATACATAAAAAGTACTTTTAAATAAAAAAGTTATTTGGACGTTAAAATTAATAAGCACTTTTTATATAAAATTACTAAAAAGGATATCTGATGATAGTGGTGTGGTGGTAGTGGGGTAGAGTAGTTGAGTGTACTGCTGTATTGTTACTACTGTATATCATGTTGTATAGAATCATAGATCTGACTCTGTTAGACTGATTAGTTAGAGGAGTTAGACTTGTTATAGTTAAGAGCCTGTTTGGATGGACTTTTAAAAAAAGGACTTTTTATGGCTTGCTTTTTTTAGAATGACTTTTTTATAAAGTTAAAGCTATTTTACGTTTGTATGGAATACATAAAAAGTACTTTTAAATAAAAAAGTTATTTGGATGTTAAAATTAATAAGCACTTTTTATATAAAATTACTAAAAAGGATATCTGATGATAGTGGTGTGGTGGTAGTGGGGTAGAGTAGTTGGAGTGAAGTTGGAATAAAATTGAATTTTCAAAAAATCATTTGACTTTTGGCTTCTGCTTTTTCCATAAGCAAGGAATCCTGACTTCCAAAAAAAGTACTGTATTAACCTTCTTTTTTTTACATTCTGCTTTTTTTAAAAGCTGCTATTTGCTCTCTTTTTTTTTTTCAGAAAAAGAGTCTTTTTGAGTCGATAAACAGAGCCTAGTCTATCTGATCAATTGCAATCAGTATGATAACCTTCAACATGAAGTTTTCTTACTGATTTTCTCTCCATAATTTTCTTTCACTTTCCTCATTTTTGCACCACTTGCTTTTACATTAAATCGCTCATCATACAATGAGTATTATCTTTTGTTTTATTACTTCTTTCTTTTTGCCTTTTTTCCATTTTTTGTTTAATTTCACAATTTCTAAGGTCTCCGTGATTTTGCCACCATGAATTGAAGTGTTTGTAAAAGTTACCATCGTTTCCTTCCTGTTTAATGCTGATTTATTGTATTGCAGTTACCTTCACATATACACATCCAATGGAGTCTCACTCCATGAGTTGTCTATCTCTTTATCAAAAGATCGGAGATTTTCTACCAATGATAATGATGACCTCTGTAGCATATGTCAAGATGGAGGGGATCTTTTGTGTTGTGATGGATGCCCAAGAGCATTTCACATAGGTGAAGTGTTTTTTGCTTTTTCGCTGTGTAAATTAGTTCTGGATTAATGTGTGTTGCTTTACCCATCTTGTAATGCAAGATGATACCTGATTACGCTGGAAAATGATGCTATTGTCAAATTGCTTGTTTTTTTATTTGAGTGGGGTTAGTTTCTAGAATGGTTGTTAAAATACCTTTCAATACTCTGACTGGGAAGGACTATTATGTAAATTCTTAATCTTAGTAATTGTAAGATTTAATAACAAAGTAATAAATAACTTGTAATTGAAGGAAAGCTAGATTGATACCATTAACGAAATGTCTGATTATCAAATTTTGAATTTTCTCATCATTTTTTGAATTTTCTCATCATTTTTTGAATTCTAATGTTGAATTTTTCTTTGTTTGATTTTTTTCTTGATTCTAGCATGTGTGATAGGAAAAATTCTTTGTTTGATTTTTTTCTTGATTCTAGCTTTGTTAAATTAATTTATGTACTGTTGAAGTTAGGAAAAATTCAAGTATGTGTGATAGGAACCAAAACAACAGAACCAGAAAATATGAATGAAACATTGTATTTTATATGAAACTGCAGAATTACAAACTATATTGGAAAGGAAAGTGTAAGAAAATATAAGAAAATGAAGGAAACTATAAGCTAGAGCATTCGAGAGGCTGTAGTCTCTCCCAAATCACCCAAGAGGTGCCCAAAAGTTCCGAGTCCCAAACATCCCCTATCCCCTCCTCCTCTACCTATTTATAACAGACTTGTAACAACCCCTTGCTGTCATTGCTGTTCACGTGTGACCACTCTAACTAATTCATCCTTCCACTCCTGACTCATCCCAATTAATTAATAGAGATCGTGTCAATGTGGTTTAGTTTTTCTTCCCCGTTCTTCAAATTGTGGGATGAGTGACATACAAGCATTAAGTAAGATGAACAGAACATCTACAAGCAACTTGATACAACTAACGGGCAAGTTGGCTATGACTTTTTGCTACTCTAAAAAGAATAAAGAGAAGAGAGCAAAGAGCATCATAGTACACAGCCCTTTCTTAAACATAAAATGGGAGTAGACAATTAACTGAGAATAGAAAAGGGATACAGGGATACGGGTCTCCACAGAATTTTACAGTTATGGTGGTAGAGTAATTCAAGGCAAGCTTGATGATACCATATATAAATATGTGATATTCAATTTTTTCATCATCTTTGTAAATATCCCATATTGATTTCTTTCCTTAGGAATTTCTTCAGTTCCTTTTTTCTTCGTATTTTATTTGTTTCTTGGTTCTAGTTTGATTATGTTATCTCATATCTATTCTTAATAGCTTGAAACATGGAAAAGTCAACCAATAATCAAAAAGCTGAGGAACTTCTTCAAGTTGTGTATACTTGCATTAAGTTAGATGAACAGAACATCATAACAAGCAGCTTGATATAGAAAAAGAACTGGGCAACGGTTGACAACAGCTTTTAGCCGGAATCTTTTAATATGCTCCCGGATCACCGTGGGTTTTCCACTCAAAAATTGACACCTGGAGTATTTATTTATTTTTCTTTTCTCTTTCCTCTCTCCTCAACTTTTTCTCTCTTTCTCTCACCTCAGTCCCACCCAATACTTTGTATAAATTCTAATTTAATGCCTATAAACAAAATGTTTCTGGTTGATCTCATGATTTCTTTTTATTTTTTTATGTGCTTTATATAAACATTTTATATTTCTGTGCAACATTGACCTAGAAGCTGGAGTTGTATGTCTCATTGTTTTATGTTTGCCAATTCTAGATTGTGTTCCTCTTCCTTGCATTCCAAGTGGTACTTGGTATTGTAAGTATTGCCAGAATCTTTTCCAAGATGACAAACATGGGGAAAACAATTTGAATGCTCTGGCAGCTGGAAGGATTGCAGGAACTGATCCTTTAGAACAGATAAACCGAAGATGCATTCGTGTTATCAAAACTGTAGCTGTTGACCATGGTGGATGTGCCTTGTGCAGGTAATGCTGTGCTATTTTTTCTGCAAGTTTTATAGTGATTTTACACAATTTTTATCTTTTCTTCTTTGATATGATGGACATGTGACAGTTATCCCTTGCTCTGCCTTGTGACATAAGTCTTTGCACTTGAATCTTTGTGTTTCTTCTTAAAGATAGCCATATAAAAGCTATCTTTAAGAACATTATTCTCAGCCTCTTGATGCTTTGATGTGATGTACAGATGTCATGATTTCAGTAAAAGCTTTGGTCCTCGGACGGTAATTATTTGTGATCAGGTATTGCTGTATGTTAATTATAAATTGCCAAGCCTTAATATTCTATTACTTTTATTGATATCACAATGGGTTTGTTTAAAGCACTCATTAATGTGTTCTTGCAGTGTGAGAAGGAATATCATGTAGGGTGTTTGAAGGATCATAACATGCAGAACCTTGAGGTAACATAATTTATTTTTTCCTCTGATTGAAATTTCGTTTGCCTTTTGTATTACATTCATTTGTTGACTGAGAGGTTATTTACCAGGAATTGCCAGAAGGAAATTGGTTCTGCAGTACAAACTGCAATCAAATTCATTCTGCTCTGATGAATTTGGTGACTTGTGGTGAGAAGAATCTCCCAGATTACCTTCAAAGTTTAATAAAAAAGAAGCTTGAAGCGAAAGGTTTAGACATTGGGGTTGGTCTTGATATTAAATGGAGGGTTCTCAACTGGAAATTATCTGCTTCTGTTGAAACTAGGCAATTGCTTTCAAAGGCTGTTTCCATCTTCCATGTGAGTATATTAGTGTTTGTGTATTATTCAGTTTTGATTTTTGTTCAGTTACTTTGGCGGTATTTAAACTGAGCTAATTACCGTTGGCAATTGGATTTTTGAAGGCTTACCTTTAAGTTTATCATATGTTTAGCTCGAGCAATGTGCAAATTTATTCAGTGTTGGAATGTTTTGTTTTCCAGGAAAGGTTTGATCCAATTGTTGATTCTACTTCTGGTCGTGATTTCATTCCAACAATGCTGTTTGGGTAAGCATTGTTTGTTTCTCTGTTTTGGTCTTTTGTTTTGAACTTTTGATACTTATGGATGAGAATGAATTTTCCCTCTTGTTGGTTTGATTTCCACAGAAGGAACATCCGGGGTCAAGATTTTGGTGGAATGTACTGTACACTGCTCACTGTCAAGTAAGGATGAGCGTGGAATGATTTTTTTTTTTACCTAGTGCATATTTGGCTTAAAGATATTTATATTTTTTATTATTTTGCAGTCAAGTTGTCGTGTGTGCTGGAATATTTCGTGTCTTTGGGCCAGAAGTAGCAGAGCTTCCGTTAGTGGCTACAATTGCTGATTACCAAGGACAGGTTGTTTGATTTGCTTCAGTGATAAATATACCAAACTCTCTAGGGTTTTTTAATTTGATTAATTATTTAAAGTGAATGAAGATTTTGTGAATTTCAGCAAATATTCTTAACTTTAAATGATTTCTTTTTTATTTAGGGTTATTTTCAGTGCCTGTTTTCTTGCGTTGAGGGACTACTTGGATCTTTAAATGTGAGAAACCTTGTACTACCGGCTGCTGATGAAGCTGAATCAATATGGACCAGCAAATTTGGGTTTACAAAGCTAGACCAAGAAGAGGTGTGTAACTTCTTATTTTGTTTGCTTTTAGAGTTTCATTGGTTGCCTACTCATTAGACTAACTACTGTCCTCATTAACAGATAAACAATTATAAGAAATTTTATCACATCATGATATTTCAAGGGACCTCGGTACTACACAAGCCTGTTGCTGCACTCTGAAGAGTTTGTGTAAAGTTTTTTGGAAGCCTCCATGTGAAATGGCATTGCCTTTGTTTTTGGTTGGTTTGCTTGGGTGCTGAGCACACTCGTTTAGTATGTACAGGGTTATGCCTTTTTTGGTGTACAGAAAAACACAGCACTTTCTCTGGCTGTTATTATTTTATTTTTTAGCAAAGAAATGAAACGAGGGTCAGGTCAGGGTTTAAAATACAGGAAACCGGGACAAGGAATTTTGAGAAACTTGCTAAAATTTTGGTTTATGTTAAATTCATTTATTAGTCGCCATAGAGTTTTTTTTATATATATATATATTCAAATTTTAATTAGAGGCACGTCTCGGTATCATTTTGTATATTGTTCTCAATTTCCTTAGTTTCATGCTTAATCTGCTGTAATACGTAAATGGCAAGTATTAAACCTTTGTTTAGAATACTGAAACGCAATTTTATTTTATTTTTCAAAATACATTTTTGAAGTAATCAATTCGTGTTATATTCGTATCTGAATTGTACCTTGCTTATTTAAACGAAGATTTTTTATTTTTTTTTAACTTTGGAAAACATAATTATGTTAAGGTACACCTAAATCTAGTGGATGTGTTAATACTTTATATATTTTGCTTTAAGGAAAAATAGGATTTTAATTTTTTGACTTCTGTTTTTTTTTTTTTTTTAACAAACATTTAAATATCTATTTAGAGTGAGAAACACTTCTTAAAAAAAGTAGTTTGTGGAAGAGAAAAAACCCATCGAAGGGATCTAATTCCGTTAAGTTTATCACCCTTGTAAGTTCCAAGTATTAAATCTCGCCAAGTGATTATTTCCCATTTAAATATATCTGTTATTGGTGTACGTTTCCTTGTCATGCGCTCTGTTTCTAGTGTTTGCTCTTTTCGTTTTTCAAATAATGATCATGAGGTTGGCTTACTGTTATTAACTAGTCCTTAATTCCAATTAATTTATAAATTTCATTGAATAGCCAAAATCATAATTTCATTTCCAAGACGAGTCTTTACAAGAAGTAAATCCGCGAAACTAAAATAAAAACACAAGAACAGAAAGAGAAACCCTAAACCCTAAGAACTGGTGAACTTTGTAACGGCCTTGGTCCCTTCAGAAACAGCGTGCTTGGCGAGTTCGCCAGGGAGGACCAACCTCACAGCGGTTTGAATCTCCCTGGAGGTTATGGTTGGTTTCTTGTTGTAGCGAGCGAGACGAGATGATTCCTGTGCAAGCTTCTCGAATATGTCGTTGATAAAGCTGTTCATTATTCCCATGGCTTTGCTTGATATTCCAATGTCAGGGTGCACTTGCTTCAGCACCTTAAATATGTATATTTTGTATGTCTCCACGTTTTTCTTCGATCTCTTCTTCTTGTCGCCGCCGGCACCGCCTTCCTTAGGAATCTTCTTCTCCGCTCTCGGCTTTTTCTCCGCCGGTGATTTCTCAGCCATCGGCTTCTTCTCTGCGGGCTTCTTCTCCGATGCCTTCGCCATTTTCAAAACTTGATTTGGAGCGATGGAAAGTTGAATATATTGAATGAGTTGTGAATTGCGATTTGGGCTTTGAGAAGTATAAGTTATATATATAGGTTGTTTAGCTGAGATTTAATTGGTTGAAGGGGATAGGGTGCGGATCGATGACGTGGACCGTTGGATCTTTTTTTAGTGAGTTTGGGCGGTGTGGAATCTTTTTGCAATGAGCGGGTCGTGTTTTGCTTTCTCTCCTTTGCGCGCGGTCTTGGAAAATTTTAAAAGATCACAAAATGTTCCCCCCGAATTTAATCTAACTGAGAGGGAAAGTAATTCTTAGGAGCATTTAAATTACTTTTATCCCCGAATAAGTTTTAATAATTGTGCTAAGAATCTTGAAAAGTTTTTGGAAAAAATATTGATATATAACTGGGGTCATTTTAAGTGAGAGAAAAATATAATTTTATATTTTTTATTTAAAATTTAAAGTATTGTGCACTAAAATCAGGTTATTTTAGGCAATAGAAGCAAGCCAAAATTTCAATATCGTTATGTATTTTAGTTCTTATTTTAGGCAATATAAAATACAAAAGCTTTTGTTATTCTTGATACTAATAATATTTGTTTATTTTCAAACAAATCTTATATCAGTGGGCAAAAAAATTAAAATATTATTATTTTAATAAATAATTACGAATACATAGCAGTTTCGAAACTATTTCCAAATCTATAGCAGTCAGTGGCAAAAAAAGTTAACTTATGAACCGTAAAACTTTGAAATGGCATAACTTTTGACTCGGGTATTCGAATGAGGTAATTCTTTTTTTGATTCCATATAACTTTTCGAGATCTACGCAATGACATCTCATTTGATATATTTTTTCTCTCATAAACACAATTCAAATTTGCAATAATTGTATTATATAGTGTATTACAACAAAATCTAAAAAATTATTATTAATAAGAAAAATAAAATAAAGATTAAATTTGTGATTTAAACTCAAAAGTTAATTTGAAAAATCTGTATTAATAAAGAAAATAATTAAATAAATATTCTAAACACTTGGTAGAATATTATATAAATTTGTATATATTTTAATAATTAATAAATAAACTTGTAAACTATTTTTTTTCAACACTTGGCAGAAGTATATATTTTAATATGACATTAAGTATCCTTATTTATAGATGGATTAATCTACTTTGGTGCCATCTTTATATTATCATTGTTGCAAATTTGAATTGTGTTTGTGAGAGATAAAATATATCAAATGAGATGTCATTGCATAGATCTCGAAAAGTTATGTGGAATCAAAAAAAGAATTACCTCATTCGGATACCCGAGTCAAAAGTTATGTCTTTTCAAAGTTTTACGGTTCATAAGTTAACTTTTTTTTGCCACTGACTGCTATAAATTTGTAAATAGTTTCGAAACTGCTATATATTCGTAATTATTTATTAAATTAGTAATATTTTAATTTTTTTGCCTATATCAGTGTGTTAGACGTGAAAGATTTGGCATAATTTTCTTTGCAGGTTTTATTTAAAATTTAAATTAAAAAAAAAACTCACTTTTTCTCTCCCATAATTTTCATTTCATGTGTCTATCTCCTAAAATGACAATCATCAAACCCTTAAATTAATCATATCATTTAAAATGACAATCATCATACCCTTAAATTAATCATGTCATTTAAAATGACAATCATCAAATCCTTAAATTAATCATGTCATTTAAAATGATAATCATAAAACCCTTAAATTAATCCATTAACGGTAGGGGTGCTAAACGAACCAGGGGCCTATGGCTCGGCTCGTGAAGGCCTGAGCTCGTTTAATAAAAGCTCGTGTGGGAACCAGACTTGGACTTGTATAAAAGCTCGTTTAATAAAATGGCTTAAGGCTCTAATTCAGAAGCTCGACCTTAGAGTCTCCCAGGCTAGCCTAGTATATAAATATTTATTTTATATTTTTATACTACTTGTAATAACTCTCTCTCATCAATTTATTTCACCCCATTTTATTGGTTTAACAGACTTTTTGAATGATTTTGTTCTATATTATGCTGTTTAAATATATATTGAATTTATGAATATTTATGGAGTTATTATTGCTGTTCTATATTATCCTTCATCATCTTTCACACAAACAAACCCACAAAAACTCATTTGTTTCACTCTGCACTGCTCGTTTGTGTCAATTTATTTTTTATTTTTTATTTTTGTTGGCACTTTTTTTTATAATGGGCAAATATTAGGGTTGGCAAAACGGGCCAACCCGGCTCGACCCGGCTCAACCCGCATTCAGCCCGAAAAAAACGAGTCGGGTCGGGTTGGCTCGAAAAAAAAAATGAGCCAGAAAATCCAACCCGGCTCGACCCGAGCCGGGTTAGGGTTGGCTCGCGGGTTAGCTCGATAATCAGCTCGCGAGTTGGCTCGTAAAAAAGCTCGCGGGTTGGCTCAAAAAAAGCTCGCGAGTTAGCTCGAAATGATGCCAGTAGGTTGGCTCGCGGGTTGGTTAGCTCAAAATATTGGCTCGCGAGTTTCATTGGTTTCCTACTCATTAGACTAACTACTGTCCTCATTAACAGATAAACAATTATAAGAAATTTTATCACATCATGATATTTCAAGGGACCTCGGTACTACACAAGCCTGTTGCTGCACTCTGAAGAGTTTGTGTAAAGTTTTTTGGAAGCCTCCATGTGAAATGGCATTGCCTTTGTTTTTGGTTGGTTTGCTTGGGTGCTGAGCACACTCGTTTAGTATGTACAGGGCTATGCCTTTTTTGGTGTACAGAAAAACACAGCACTTTCTCTGGCTGTTATTATTTTATTTTTTTAGCAAAGAAATGAAACGAGGATCAGGGTTTAAAATACAGGAAACCGGGACAAGGAATTTTGAGAAACTTGCTAAAATTTTGGTTTATGTTAAATTCATTTATTAGTCGCCATAGAGTTTTTTTTATATATATATTATTCAAATTTTAATTAGAGGCACGTCTCGGTATCATTTTGTATATTGTTCTCAATTTCCTTAGTTTCATGCTTAATCTGCTGTAATACATAAATGGCAAGTATTAAACCTTTGTTTAGAATACTGAAACGCAATTTTATTTTATTTTTCAAAATACATTTTTGAAGTAATCAATTCGTGTTATATTCGTATCTGAATTGTACCTTGCTTATTTAAACGAAGATTTTTTATTTTTTTTTAACTTTGGAAAACATAATTATGTTAAGGTACACCTAAATCTAGTGGATGTGTTAATACTTTATATATTTTGCTTTAAGGAAAAATAGGATTTTAATTTTTTGACTTCTGTTTTTTTTTTTTTTAACAAACATTTAAATATCTATTTAGAGTGAGAAACACTTCTTAAAAAAAGTAGTTTGTGGAAGAGAAAAAACCCATCGAAGGGATCTAATTCCGTTAAGTTTATCACCCTTGTAAGTTCCAAGTATTAAATCTCGCCAAGTGATTATTTCCCATTTAAATATATCTGTTATTGGTGTACGTTTCCTTGTCATGCGCTCTGTTTCTAGTGTTTGCTCTTTTCGTTTTTCAAATAATGATCATGAGGTTGGCTTACTGTTATTAACTAGTCCTTAATTCCAATTAATTTATAAATTTCATTGAATAGCCAAAATCATAATTTCATTTCCAAGACGAGTCTTTACAAGAAGTAAATCCGCGAAACTAAAATAAAAACACAAGAACAGAAAGAGAAACCCTAAACCCTAAGAACTGGTGAACTTTGTAACGGCCTTGGTCCCTTCAGAAACAGCGTGCTTGGCGAGTTCGCCAGGGAGGACCAACCTCACAGCGGTTTGAATCTCCCTGGAGGTTATGGTTGGTTTCTTGTTGTAGCGAGCGAGACGAGATGATTCCTGTGCAAGCTTCTCGAATATGTCGTTGATAAAGCTGTTCATTATTCCCATGGCTTTGCTTGATATTCCAATGTCAGGGTGCACTTGCTTCAGCACCTTAAATATGTATATTTTGTATGTCTCCACGTTTTTCTTCGATCTCTTCTTCTTGTCGCCGCCGGCACCGCCTTCCTTAGGAATCTTCTTCTCCGCTCTCGGCTTTTTCTCCGCCGGTGATTTCTCAGCCATCGGCTTCTTCTCTGCGGGCTTCTTCTCCGATGCCTTCGCCATTTTCAAAACTTGATTTGGAGCGATGGAAAGTTGAATATATTGAATGAGTTGTGAATTGCGATTTGGGCTTTGAGAAGTATAAGTTATATATATAGGTTGTTTAGCTGAGATTTAATTGGTTGAAGGGGATAGGGTGCGGATCGATGACGTGGACCGTTGGATCTTTTTTTAGTGAGTTTGGGCGGTGTGGAATCTTTTTGCAATGAGCGGGTCGTGTTTTGCTTTCTCTCCTTTGCGCGCGGTCTTGGAAAATTTTAAAAGATCACAAAATGTTCCCCCCGAATTTAATCTAACTGAGAGGGAAAGTAATTCTTAGGAGCATTTAAATTACTTTTATCCCCGAATAAGTTTTAATAATTGTGCTAAGAATCTTGAAAAGTTTTTGGAAAAAATATTGATATATAACTGGGGTCATTTTAAGTGAGAGAAAAATATAATTTTATATTTTTTATTTAAAATTTAAAGTATTGTGCACTAAAATCAGGTTATTTTAGGCAATAGAAGCAAGCCAAAATTTCAATATCGTTATGTATTTTAGTTCTTATTTTAGGCAATATAAAATACAAAAGCTTTTGTTATTCTTGATACTAATAATATTTGTTTATTTTCAAACAAATCTTATATCAGTGGGCAAAAAAATTAAAATATTATTATTTTAATAAATAATTACGAATACATAGCAGTTTCGAAACTATTTCCAAATCTATAGCAGTCAGTGGCAAAAAAAGTTAACTTATGAACCGTAAAACTTTGAAATGGCATAACTTTTGACTCGGGTATTCGAATGAGGTAATTCTTTTTTTGATTCCATATAACTTTTCGAGATCTACGCAATGACATCTCATTTGATATATTTTTTCTCTCATAAACACAATTCAAATTTGCAATAATTGTATTATATAGTGTATTACAACAAAATCTAAAAAATTATTATTAATAAGAAATAAAATAAAGATTAAATTTGTGATTTAAACTCAAAAGTTAATTTGAAAAATCTGTATTAATAAAGAAAATAATTAAATAAATATTCTAAACACTTGGTAGAATATTATATAAATTTGTATATATTTTAATAATTAATAAATAAACTTGTAAACTATTTTTTTTCAACACTTGGCAGAAGTATATATTTTAATATGACATTAAGTATCCTTATTTATAGATGGATTAATCTACTTTGGTGCCATCTTTATATTATCATTGTTGCAAATTTGAATTGTGTTTGTGAGAGATAAAATATATCAAATGAGATGTCATTGCATAGATCTCGAAAAGTTATGTGGAATCAAAAAAAGAATTACCTCATTCGGATACCCGAGTCAAAAGTTATGTCTTTTCAAAGTTTTACGGTTCATAAGTTAACTTTTTTTTGCCACTGACTGCTATAAATTTGTAAATAGTTTCGAAACTGCTATATATTCGTAATTATTTATTAAATTAGTAATATTTTAATTTTTTTGCCTATATCAGTGTGTTAGACGTGAAAGATTTGGCATAATTTTCTTTGCAGGTTTTATTTAAAATTTAAATTAAAAAAAAAACTCACTTTTTCTCTCCCATAATTTTCATTTCATGTGTCTATCTCCTAAAATGACAATCATCAAACCCTTAAATTAATCATATCATTTAAAATGACAATCATCATACCCTTAAATTAATCATGTCATTTAAAATGACAATCATCAAATCCTTAAATTAATCATGTCATTTAAAATGATAATCATAAAACCCTTAAATTAATCCATTAACGGTAGGGGTGCTAAACGAACCAGGGGCCTATGGCTCGGCTCGTGAAGGCCTGAGCTCGTTTAATAAAAGCTCGTGTGGGAACCAGACTTGGACTTGTATAAAAGCTCGTTTAATAAAATGGCTTAAGGCTCTAATTCAGAAGCTCGACCTTAGAGTCTCCCAGGCTAGCCTAGTATATAAATATTTATTTTATATTTTTATACTACTTGTAATAACTCTCTCTCATCAATTTATTTCACCCCATTTTATTGGTTTAACAGACTTTTTGAATGATTTTGTTCTATATTATGCTGTTTAAATATATATTGAATTTATGAATATTTATGGAGTTATTATTGCTGTTCTATATTATCCTTCATCATCTTTCACACAAACAAACCCACAAAAACTCATTTGTTTCACTCTGCACTGCTCGTTTGTGTCAATTTATTTTTTATTTTTTATTTTTGTTGGCACTTTTTTTTATAATGGGCAAATATTAGGGTTGGCAAAACGGGCCAACCCGGCTCGACCCGGCTCAACCCGCATTCAGCCCGAAAAAAACGAGTCGGGTCGGGTTGGCTCGAAAAAAAAATGAGCCAGAAAATCCAACCCGGCTCGACCCGAGCCGGGTTAGGGTTGGCTCGCGGGTTAGCTCGATAATCAGCTCGCGAGTTGGCTCGTAAAAAAGCTCGCGGGTTGGCTCAAAAAAAGCTCGCGAGTTAGCTCGAAATGATGCCAGTAGGTTGGCTCGCGGGTTGGTTAGCTCAAAATATTGGCTCGCGAGTTTCATTGGTTTCCTACTCATTAGACTAACTACTGTCCTCATTAACAGATAAACAATTATAAGAAATTTTATCACATCATGATATTTCAAGGGACCTCGGTACTACACAAGCCTGTTGCTGCACTCTGAAGAGTTTGTGTAAAGTTTTTTGGAAGCCTCCATGTGAAATGGCATTGCCTTTGTTTTTGGTTGGTTTGCTTGGGTGCTGAGCACACTCGTTTAGTATGTACAGGGCTATGCCTTTTTTGGTGTACAGAAAAACACAGCACTTTCTCTGGCTGTTATTATTTTATTTTTTTAGCAAAGAAATGAAACGAGGATCAGGGTTTAAAATACAGGAAACCGGGACAAGGAATTTTGAGAAACTTGCTAAAATTTTGGTTTATGTTAAATTCATTTATTAGTCGCCATAGAGTTTTTTTTATATATATATTATTCAAATTTTAATTAGAGGCACGTCTCGGTATCATTTTGTATATTGTTCTCAATTTCCTTAGTTTCATGCTTAATCTGCTGTAATACGTAAATGGCAAGTATTAAACCTTTGTTTAGAATACTGAAACGCAATTTTATTTTATTTTTCAAAATACATTTTTGAAGTAATCAATTCGTGTTATATTCGTATCTGAATTGTACCTTGCTTATTTAAACGAAGATTTTTTATTTTTTTTTAACTTTGGAAAACATAATTATGTTAAGGTACACCTAAATCTAGTGGATGTGTTAATACTTTATATATTTTGCTTTAAGGAAAAATAGGATTTTAATTTTTTGACTTCTGTTTTTTTTTTTTTTAACAAACATTTAAATATCTATTTAGAGTGAGAAACACTTCTTAAAAAAAGTAGTTTGTGGAAGAGAAAAAACCCATCGAAGGGATCTAATTCCGTTAAGTTTATCACCCTTGTAAGTTCCAAGTATTAAATCTCGCCAAGTGATTATTTCCCATTTAAATATATCTGTTATTGGTGTACGTTTCCTTGTCATGCGCTCTGTTTCTAGTGTTTGCTCTTTTCGTTTTTCAAATAATGATCATGAGGTTGGCTTACTGTTATTAACTAGTCCTTAATTCCAATTAATTTATAAATTTCATTGAATAGCCAAAATCATAATTTCATTTCCAAGACGAGTCTTTACAAGAAGTAAATCCGCGAAACTAAAATAAAAACACAAGAACAGAAAGAGAAACCCTAAACCCTAAGAACTGGTGAACTTTGTAACGGCCTTGGTCCCTTCAGAAACAGCGTGCTTGGCGAGTTCGCCAGGGAGGACCAACCTCACAGCGGTTTGAATCTCCCTGGAGGTTATGGTTGGTTTCTTGTTGTAGCGAGCGAGACGAGATGATTCCTGTGCAAGCTTCTCGAATATGTCGTTGATAAAGCTGTTCATTATTCCCATGGCTTTGCTTGATATTCCAATGTCAGGGTGCACTTGCTTCAGCACCTTAAATATGTATATTTTGTATGTCTCCACGTTTTTCTTCGATCTCTTCTTCTTGTCGCCGCCGGCACCGCCTTCCTTAGGAATCTTCTTCTCCGCTCTCGGCTTTTTCTCCGCCGGTGATTTCTCAGCCATCGGCTTCTTCTCTGCGGGCTTCTTCTCCGATGCCTTCGCCATTTTCAAAACTTGATTTGGAGCGATGGAAAGTTGAATATATTGAATGAGTTGTGAATTGCGATTTGGGCTTTGAGAAGTATAAGTTATATATATAGGTTGTTTAGCTGAGATTTAATTGGTTGAAGGGGATAGGGTGCGGATCGATGACGTGGACCGTTGGATCTTTTTTTAGTGAGTTTGGGCGGTGTGGAATCTTTTTGCAATGAGCGGGTCGTGTTTTGCTTTCTCTCCTTTGCGCGCGGTCTTGGAAAATTTTAAAAGATCACAAAATGTTCCCCCCGAATTTAATCTAACTGAGAGGGAAAGTAATTCTTAGGAGCATTTAAATTACTTTTATCCCCGAATAAGTTTTAATAATTGTGCTAAGAATCTTGAAAAGTTTTTGGAAAAAATATTGATATATAACTTGGTCACTTTAAGTGAGAGAAAAATATAGCTTTATATTTTTTATTTAAAATTTAAAGTATTGTGCACTAAAATCAGGTTATTTTAGGCAATAGAAGCAAGCCAAAATTTCAATATCATTATGTATTTTAGTTCTTATTTTAGGCAATATAAAATACAAATTTTTTTGTTATTCTTGATACTAATAATATTTGTTTATTTTCAAACAAATCTTATATCAGTATGTTAGATGTGAAAGATTTGGCATAATTTTCATTCCAGATTTTATTTAAAATTTAAATTAAAAAAAAATCATTTTCTCTCTCCCATAATTTTCATTTCTTGTGTCGATATCCTAAAATGACAATTATCAAATCCTTAAATTAACCTTTAAATTAATCATGTCATTTAAAATGACAATCATCATACCTTTAAATTAATCCTTTAAATTAATCATGTAATTTAAAATGACAATCATCAAACCCTTAAATTAATCATGTCATTTAAAATGATAATCATAAAACTCTTAAATTAATCCATTAACGGTAATATGCTTGCACTACTTGACTAATTATTCTTTTGATTTCGTCTTTGTTATTCTTTCTTCGCATTTTCCTTACTTTTTCTGTTATAGTTCGTTGGTCGCAAAATTCGCACATGAGCAGTCCTGAGAATATGTCACATGAGCAGCATCTCCACATGGATTTTTATCAAAGAATAGCAGGGCAGGCTCAGCTGAGCAACTAGACTCAGGCAGAACTGTCAATAAGTCATTCGGGAATAACAGATGTGGCTTTTATTTTTGCTTCATGCTCAACGGGTGTTCTGCCCCAGAAGAGCAATGCCTGGAACGCCATTGTTATATTGCAAAAAAGTTATGTAATCACGTAGATAAATGCACCCTACGTCAGTGTCCATATCCTCGGTGTCGTCAGACCAGGGAATTGCTTCATCATTTCATAAAATGCAAGGATCCATGTTGTCTAGTTTGTGTTATTGTAAGAAACTATCGTTGCACATTTCAACGTAAGCGCCAGATTCGGCAAGATTGTGAATCAACTTCGGAAGACCTGCACCTGTCGCTAAAACGTATGAAAATTGAGCAGCATGTGGTGACGTGTCTACTCCCCTTATGGTTGAATATTAATATAAATTTAGGCTTGAGATTGGAAAAAAAACTAAAGGGATTGTAAAATGAAAATAAGAAATACTATAAAATTAATAAAATATAATTTTTTATTTTATTTTTTAGGCGGGTTGACCCGCCAACTCACCACAAAACGGGGTATTGGAATTTTCAATCCGTATCAAAATGCGGGGCGGGCCAACTCATTTTTTGCGGGTTGACGGCGGGGGGGAGCGGGTCAGGGTTGGCCGACCCATTTTGCCACCTCTAGTATCTAATATATATAACACTAAAGTCATGAATATGTTGGTGAACAAATAATATGATATATATAAAAGGGATTACATTTCTGCAGCTGCTATACGTGGAGCAATCAAATATTTGTCATATATATACTTGAAAGCATTAAATGTGGGGAATCATAACCATACAAAAGATAAAAGCATTAAATGAGAGGAATCATAATCATACACCTATCGTTGTTGTATAAAAAGCCACTGCAAGAATGATTTTACCATCTGTACCGTTGGGAGCTATAAGCCCACTATGTTCCCTTTAGGGATGAGTCACTGTATGTGCGATACCTGTAGCGAAGGTAAATACCAGGCTAGGAGGTACTGTTCCAATTATTAAGTAAGTTAACGACAATGGAAGATTCAATGTGTGTAGTGTAACTCAAGTAATGGGCAAAATAACGATACATAAGATGTCTTTTTGGGTGCCAAAGATGGCTATTTATATGGGGTCTAAGGAGCCTCCTACGGGTTGGTGAGGAAGGGGTCAACCCGTCTTGGGATCTGCTCATGATAGCAGATGCTGTGGGGCGTGACAGGCGCTGCCGTGATTACAGCGATGCGCCTGGCGGTGTCAGCGCATGTCAAAGGGGGCAGTTCCCTCTTATGGCATCTGGGACGACTGCCTTTGGGGGTTCCGAAATAGGATATTTCGGTGTCTCTTCTACGAAGTGTCGTTTTATTGGGAGTTGGGGATAATTGCCAGTTGGTAGGACTGACGTGGATAGGGGTTATGATTGGGTTTAGATCTTTGGGCCATTGCTGTTGGGCCATCTGGAACACTAATAACAAGTGAAATTGAAAAAAAAATAAATGAAATTGACCCATGAGTTAACATACCCCGTCTCGCTCCTAACTTGTTTGACTCGCCTGCATGCGGGATTGAGTTTTGTTGGGTTGACAAATTAAAATATACAACCAGTCCATTTCGTTTTGGCGAGTTAGCGGTTACCCATGGAATTCAATCCATTTTAATTTCAAATCTTTCGTCTTCTAAAATATTCCTCAAATAATTATATATTATTATATACATGCTAAATGGGACCTTTGGTCATTCAGCTATTGTACTATTGCCGTCGTAATTATTTCACACACACTTTTTCCTTTGTGTTTTTTTTTTTTTTTGGTAAATACTTTTTCCTTTGTTTTATCATACTTTACCGCAGATTCATTTTTGAAGAACATCCCATGATCTCAAAGTTTATAGGGTTTTGATGATGTCCAAGGGATTGAATTCAATAGCTATCTGAAGTTGTAGATACAAATGTTGGGAGTTTAGTGTCAAATAGGTTAGAAAACATGTATCACCATTTTTACCTTGAAAATGTCATATCCTTGCTCCTATTATTGCATCATATGTTCATCACAATTATGTTTAGTTCAAGTTATATAAATGCATAAGGTATACATAAAAAAATAATGCATGTGTAATGTATCCTAGAAATGTGAAAAATGGTCCATGGGAATTGTGAATAATTAGTGAAAGAGGGTAAGGGCAATTCTGGAAATTTACAGAAAAATAAATTTTAATTTTAATCTAATTTCAGCATCAAGCTTTGGTTTTCTACCGTCATGCCCGCTACAATTTTGATGCCCTCCATCATTTTAAAGGAAGTACATTTCTTATATTGTTGCACACATAAAAAAAGTGAGTAAGATATTTTTTTTTCTCTCTTTTTTTTAATGAATTTTATTAATTTTTGTGTATGTACATAAAATAATTTTATCTTATGCAACATCATAAATGTATTACTCTATTTTTAAAAGCTTTAAAACCGTGTGATCTACGTTGGATGGTCATATATATTCAGCCCTTACTCAAATATAACCTTCAGTTTAAAATAAGCAAAGATACCTTTATTTATTTATTTATTTTTTTGTATAAGATACTTTTTTACGTCACACATTTTGATCTAAGCTCTTTGGGTGTGTAAAAATCTTTCTGAAATTCTCCAAGAAAGAGCATTCTTCTTTGAGCTAAATCCTTTGGATAAT